>JAVTVY010005945.1:0-38583 GCA_036873755.1 Hanleya hanleyi
GCACCAATATTTTTTGGTTAAACAGCTCTAAACAAACCTACGACAGCGAGCTACAGGGCGCTTACCCAGCCGTCAAAATCCTGTGGTTAACACCGTTATTGTCAGCATATAGCACAGATAATCTGTTTTACTTTCCCCCCCTTCTGTTTTCATAAGGCTGTTAATTATACAGATTGAATGATTGACTTAATGATGGACTTATTGATCAGGAAATGGTAAATAACGCAGATATATACTTGTTTTAGCGTTATTGTCAGCATATAGCCCTATAGATACGGATAATTTGTTTTAATGTTTTTTTTTCTTCTGCTTTTATAAAGCTGTTAATTATACAGATTAACATGTGGAGATATCAATAGAACTTTCGTACCGGTATGTGCTATATGCCGACAATAACGGCGTCATCCCAGGATTTTGGCAGCTGAGTTAAGCCACTGTTGTAGGTTATTTAGAGCTGTTTATTACTCTTTCCTGGAGTCTTTATCACACAATTGATCCTTCGAGCTGTTAAATGTTACATTATTAATGGTATCTTATCGATTCCAAATGATTACCAACCTCAAAAGGCGCGGAAATCCGAATTAACTGTGAAAAGCGCGGTCTGGCTGTGCATAGTGAATATGTCGCCATGCTTCACTTTAGCCCATGCCATAGTTGTTAGGGACTGCCGCAAAGGCTGCTGGGATACCTCCGTCTTCCAGAATGGAGCTGTGTAATCTCGGAGTGTACATGTAAGTTCAGTAAGAGGAAGCATGGTGTAGGAGGAATGAACGAAGCCATGTAAACTTGGCTATCACCAACAGCAAGCTAGCACTCATTTTGAGGTCGTCCAAGCTAAAATTTTAGCTCAAATGGAGAGTGACATTTCTGCCACTAATTATTTGGATTATATCTTTATCAAAGATAGATAAAATAGATTGACAAGTGAGCGAATTATCATGGCCTTACTCCAAACCATTGTGAAGACCTCTCCAAAAGACTGACATTGACTGAGAAGGGCTTAATTTGTCAAACTTTAAATAGGGTAAAAATGCCCTTACTGTACATGTAGCTGTTAAGCAGGCTAAATTATTCACCAAAACAAACTAAAATGACCCAAGAAAGACCAAAACCAGAGAATCAGATATAGGCCTTTAGGCCTTAAACCTAATGACAATGGATGACGTATTATTTCACTCCCATCCCATGATGCAATGTACGTCAATGATCGACAAATGGCAGGTGGGGATAATAATTTTGCTATGTAATTACCTTGCCACCTCCATTGACCCAACATCAATTTAATTTCAAACTCGAGATCCCTGGACTTTCAACCGTTATTGTATGCCTTTGATTTGGTGTGACTGGTTACCTTCACGCATTATGGCACCTGCACTGTGCGTTGAAATTAATGTGTTGTATGTCAAGCTGTGGTAGATTTCAGGATAATTGACATCTGTCATGTATAGATGAATGGATTTTCACTTCATCAAGTGATTGTAAGAGGGATTGTAATTCTCGGTGCGCAAGGCTGGGGGAAGCTGCAATGCATACAAGGTGCACACTCTGTGGACCCCATTAGGCCACTGTTAATTAATTGTTTGTTTCTCATAACCTTGCTTGTAAAAATACACATGCTGAGTGCGATAATTATTAATTATTAACTTGCAAACCAATTGTATACAAATATGAAGAAAATGAGCAAATTTTACTCATGAAAATGTAAATCCCTGTAATTTTGACTATTTGCCCTCAAAATATAGATGAGGGCTGGTTATGGGAAATGAACCATTAATTATCAGCGGCCTTACATGTATGTCCAAGGCTGAGGGGTTCTCAGTGCTTTGTATGGTTCATGTTGACATGCCTTGCAATTTCATGAGGTTGATCAGCTCAGGTACCGAGAAGGCCTTGTGAGTGCATTTCGATGAGCGTATTTATCAGACTGGTAAAAAGTAAGTGCTGACAATGAAGTTCAATTGAAGTCCACGGCTCCGCCCCACTGTGAGCAAATCATTCCTGTTTATAGCCAGTATCAGGTCTATCAAATCATCATGGTACTATTACTAGAATGCAAGGCCTGGTTAATACCTTCTTTGTTTCCAGGTTAATGGAGTTCACACTGACCTTGATAATCTATGGAGCCAGACTTTGTTACTTGATCAACTTGTCCATGTAACACCCGCCTGACTGTGACATCGGCATACTGCAACCCTGCAACATCCTAGTTGATCTTGACTAACCAATAAATCTCAATGAAAACTGCTCTCTTTAAAACAATTTTTTGAACTTTCTTTTGAATAAAGACAATTAAGAAAATCAAGTTATTGAGACAGGAATCACCATAATCAATACATTCACTGTGCATGATTTTAAAATCAGACCAAAATGTGTCGGTTAGGCCTACGATAAATCCTGTCTACTAAATTACAGAAAGTGAAATATCCAATGATAAATTTTATTAGAACAGGAAGTTGACAAAACGACCCTAAGCCATGCATAATCGATTATTTCTTCGTTATTATAATTAAACGGGGGCACACAGAAATCACTTTGACTTTGTATTTCTGTATGGCCAAACTTGTCTGGACAATATCTCAGATGCTATTGGATCAACAACTTCGAAATTTGCATGGAAGCTGCTCGGCACCTTACAGATGTGTACTGTCAATTGTTTTTATTATTATTATTATTTTTTTTTTTTTTGAGGGTTTTGATGATATTCCACAATATTGCCCCTTCATCGTCAATATATGATTTTCAGTCCCATATCTCGGTTACTACATGTATTTGATGAACAACTTCAAAACTTAAATGGAAGCTGCTTAGTACCTTGTGGATCGTGAACTCGTGCATTGTTGAGAGTTTTGCAGGTTTTGATGGTTTTCCCCAGAGGTATAGCCATTTATCATCAACGTCAATGCATGCTTGTCTGGCCCATATCTTGGGTACTATTTGATAGGCTTACATGAAAGATGCTTTGTATCTTGTAGATGTATGCTGTCAGGTTGTTTATCTCTCTTGGTTATTTACCACAGATTGATATCCCTTTATTAATGATTTCTATATACATGTATGCTTTATAGTACATTGTTGTCCAGCTATCATTTATTAATTGATCACAGATATTTTTATAGCAAATGCTTAGTATTATGCAGGAGTACATTGTCATGCCTTAAACTATTTCAATGATTTTCCGCAGTCATAGCCCTTTATCATTCATGTCAATATATGCTTGTCCAGACCATATCTTTGTTATCAGTTAATGAACAACTTCAAAACGTACGTGGAAGATGCTTCGAGTCTTGCAGAGGTGCGCTGTGGGGGGTTTTAACACATATTGATGATCTTTTTACCATGCTGATGATTTTCCATGTATTTATGGCCGTTTGTTATGAACTTTATGCTTGTCAGATCAACAGGTTCCTGTTGCTTCAACACACTTTGTTGAGAGGCAACTGGAACTAAATATGGTGTCTAGCACTGTAATTGCACTAGTTGTCTGTAATGCACCAATATTTTTTTTTATAACACCCCTTCCCCCCCCCCCCCATTGCTTTATTCTTTGAAGCAACATGAACGCAACTTGGCTGTGTGGTGCTGAGTTGGTTCATCGGGATATGACTGAAATATTGTTGGAAGCGATGTTAAATCCTATTCACTCGCTCATGTGCATTATCATTTGGCAACTTATGTGGAAGATACTTTAACCATGCTAACCCAGGCCATGATGATGATCTTCTTTTGTCATCGAATTCAATAGGCTCTAGTAAATTTTCAATTGGTGAAGACATTTGAAAGTTTCTCAGCAGATGCTTGTAACCATGTAGGTGTGTACTGTCAGGTTTGTTATCTATTTCATGATTCCATGCTGCTTCAAAGATTTCTTCTTTGAAGTAGCAGGAACGCAACTTGGCTGGGTGGTGCTTAGTTGAATCGTCGTGATATAGCTGATATATTGTTGATCACTCACTCACTCCTAACTCTGAGAACCGTATAGAACATTACAGTCTTGTCCAGTCTGTAACTCCCTGATTACATGGTGAAGTACATGTAGTTTCAGGGCTTCGTTTTTAGCGAGAATGATAGCTCACCTGCACGCAAACACTCGCATAAATTCCTGTCACAAGAGTGATTTTAGCTCACGTACACTATCACATTTTTTATGTTATTATATTGCAACCACTCACCTGACTTTCGAATACCCGCTCCTAAATTTTTTGACGTGGGCTATTTTTAGTTCGCGCACTAATTCTAAACACGAAGCCCTGTAGTTTGATGATTACATTGTGATGTGAAGAATAACTATCATGTAGATGAATTGTCATGTTTTTATAATGAATGGGGAAGGGGCATACATCCGCTGCATTGTTAAGGTCCATTCTCACAGTGCGATTTGTAGTAACAACTTGTAGCATACAACTCAGTTGCATCGTGAGAACACTCGTACGATTTTAGTCGCATGCTACAAGTCGTATGAAATAGAACCGGTCCTATTTCATGCGATTAGTTGCATACTACAAATCGGGGGATTTCCCGCCGAGTTGTACTACAAATCGCAGCGTGAGAATGGGCCTTTATAAGTTTAGAGAGTGATCAAATGTATTAGGATTTACTGATTCGGTTTTGCCTACAATGTTGAGGGTTATTGAATTTTAATTATAAGTGTGCTTGAATACTTTGTATATAAACATTGATACTTGTATTGAATGAAGTGACCTCATTAGAAACCTAATTATTTCCTTTCATTTTGCAGAAAATCTGGCTATCTCTGATCCAAATCTTCGAGGAAAGCCATATACTTATATGGACCGAGAGGAAGCATTTACTGAAGGCACAAAAAAAGCTGTTTATGTGGCAAAACGACTGAAAGAGCTCAACTTGTCTGATGAGAGAGAAGTTTTTCTGTTCAACGAGTAAGATCAGCTGTTTGTTAACTTTTCCTTCTTCAAAGACTTTGACTAAGAATGGAACTCTTGTTTCCACCTTCATGACCTTGAACTTTCAACATGTTCAAAAGATCCACGTCTTTGGTAAATCCGGTGTATCTTTAGTGTTTTGAAGGGTGACAGTTTCTACCAAATTGTTGTAAGAGGTTATATTTAACATTTGGTCGTGTTTTACTGGCTTGGGAATGATCGAAGTATTAAAAAAAGCTAACTTTAAACCCTCCATTACCACGCTTGTTTGGAAACAGAGAAGGTGGAGACCTGCTGATCCATGACATCGGAGTCTGATTTTATGGGCAACATTTTCATTGTAACATCACAAAGATAAAATGTAATTCTGTTGTTGACATCATGATGATAATTATTGTGCAAAGTACATCTGCCTTAGATTCAAGACCATTGAACAGTGTGAGTACATGTAGATCAATATAATGCACCATTTTTCCCACATTTTGCACATACTCAGTCTCAAAAGAATTCGAAGCAGGTTTTCGCATGAAATGTCAATTTAATTCAACTTTGTATCGACCTCTGTATGAATCACACAGATCAGGGGGAGACAACTCCCAACTGGGGTCGAAATTTACACCTGTCTACCTGTCCCTGACAGGTAATTTTTGAAAGAGACAGGTAGAGAAATAAAGTACCTGTCTCCAGTGACAGGTAGCCAATAATTATTTCTTGGTGTTCAAAATATACCTTTTACAAAATTCATTCAAAACAGATGCCAATTTAATAGTGCATGGGAACAAGGTGTCATTAATTTACTGGTAGCTGGCAACATGTAGTTTTGACATTAATCTTGAATCACAAGCTTGACTATTTCAGCGATCGCATGTTCAGGTCATTCTTGAAAGTGACAGGTAAGCTTTTGATTGCTACTCGTGGAGCAGGTAAATTTATTTTTGAATAATTTTGTTTGCCAAGATAAAATGGTGAAATTGATAATATATCGGTTATATTCAGTGGTATGACAAGCTGATTACGAGGATAAAGTCCTAATCTTGTTCTTCGTTGAAGTATGTTTTGCTTTATTCTTCAAGGAGCAACGAATGTATAAGGTTGTATACAGTACAAGGCAGAAATAACTTGCTCATAAACGCAAGTGAAACAAAACATTTTCGCGACTATAATTTATTAATCGCAGCCGGAAAACTCGCCTAAATCGCGCAAAAAAACAAAAGCATAATCTCGACTGAAACGCGTCGACCGTACGCGTTTCAGTCGCGATTATGCTTTTGTTTTTTTGCGCGATTTAGGCGAGTTTTCCGGCTGCGATTAATAAATTATAGTCGCGAAAATCTTTTTTTTCACTCGCGTTTATGAGCAAGTTATTTCTGCCTTGTACTGTAGGTCACTTGCCGTTGTTCAGGCATTGAATGTGAAGTATTTATTCCATATTTGAAATCCCATACAGTGACGTACATGAAAACGTGTTTATTACTCAGTCTGTGTAAAGTGTGCTTGAAATACTATGTTAGTTCATGCAGTTTACAGAGCATCTTCACAAAATATAAAATTTGGAAGATTGATCTTCCTTGGATGGAGTTTCATAAAAATGTCAGAGACAGAGACATCAGGCAGAATCGCAAAGATGGTCATTGGATATGATAAATTTTTACTTACCGTACTTCTTCCTATAACTTGCATGCGTACGTAACGCTTTTTGGTGATGAGGTAAACAGGGAACCCATCAATTTAAATCTAGAATATTATAAATATTTATTGCATGGACAGAGGAATACTATTGTTCCGATAGAATGCAAAGAAAGTATGTTAAGTTTTGTCTTCAATCCACTATTTATACACCGATTAGTTTTATAATGGTACTAAATATTTAATGCAATGTGCATCTTTCAATGTCATATACTTGGTAAACTGTTCCGTATTAATGTCACAAGTACATGTAACACCCGTGCTTTTTACAGTCTACTTAAAATAAGACCAAAATGTTTTTCGCTATAGTGGGTCTGAAGTAAAGCCTATGTGCTGGATGTCCACCAATGAGTGGCCAGCTTCACCCTCAAGGAAACATTTATTGTTGCCGTAATTCTAAACAGACTGACATTGTTTTTATAACTTCAAGAAGTATTTATTCAATGTATTTATTTAAATATTTTAAATGTGTTTTAAAATATAGTGCTTGTAAAAGTTCTCAAGTGAACTATGAAATGTACCGTGAAATTTGAATAAAACATTGAGTTGATGGGCTGCGAAATCCATATGGGAAGCAGCCTTTAAACTACAGTTTCAATCAATGAAAAACCAGGACAAATCTACATCAAATAGTTTAGAAAATCAACAACATCCATGCGTCTACAGGAGTCCTGCCTACATCAAAGAAACGTGAATTTCCTCCTTACACCAAGACCGTCAAAAACAAAACATTCAAAATCTATAGTTAGTGTGAGCAAGGCTTGAAGGTTGATGTGAGTGGTCGACTCATTCGATTTGACCGTTGTCACATTTCAATTTAGGGGGCAGTGAAGTACCAGGCCTGGGGTCTGGGGCTCACCTTAGATGCTCAGATTTGCTATCAGAGCCATTTCCCAGCACCTGACACCCTCAAGATCAAAGTTGATTTTTATCCTCTGAAATAAAATACATGTACCATTTATGCAAATTTAAATTTAAAAAAAATTGAATTGTGATTTTTTTTTTTTTTTGGTGATAATTTTCCTCTCACAAATTTGATACCATTTTCCTAATGTAATTCCACCAAATCTGCAAAATCGAGCATGAGAATTGCCAGAGCTGTATTGGTTTTTGGTTCCTTTCATAAACATTTCTTTTGTAAACCATGCCCAGTTGCAAAGGCGAAGACATGGACAACCCCCCTCCCAACTATTGATGGCTGACAAAAAACAAGTGAAAAGAAAAAATCATCACAAAATTAGCAGAGAAGGAAATGTTCATCTTATCACGTATCTTTATTAATAGTTGTTTAATACAGAGGAGAAGTAAATTTATCACTGCTGGCTGGTGCATACCAGTAGACCTAAAATGAGATTGCAATCGATCAGTGAACAAAACCACAGATTGATAATTTCAGGTTCAGACCTCCTGCGACCCTCTCCAAGAATGGAATAATGTCCTCCAATCCAATCAAATATCACTTATTTGGACGAAAAAACATTAACAGGTTGGTTGTGCAGAATTTTCAGAACTTTTTCACTATAAAGTGGTTTTGTATTCAATTGAAATCTGTCATTTGTTCAGTAAAATAGGTATACGAACTCCCAACTAATTTTTACAGAGAAACCCTACAAGTAAAGGTATAAAAATCTATCCAGATCCGAAGTCACTCTTTGTTAATTGGTGCAAATATAATAAATATGGATAAATTTTCCAACTAATTAGAAACAGGACCACTTACATTAAATTTGTTGATAAGTTCATCAACTTTAGATCAAAAATACTCCAGGTGTCATTGATTAAAGATATTTTCTATGTTAAAGAGATAGCAAATTATTGTATGAAACCAGAACTTCTGCAGTTAGCCATGCACCCCTTGCTGTTATCAGGACAAGATAGTTATTGTCGAAGTATAAAATGAAATTATTGTGCAAAACTGGGATTGAATGATCATTCCAGCTTGTATATCAGTGTAGTGATCTCCACTGTTATAACACATTGAGTTCAATTGTTACAATCTTATACTGTTCAAATGTTCCCAGTGAGTGCCAATTTACCATACATTTTCAAAAAAATTCTCATGCTGCGAGGATACCCACACCCCCACTCTCCCACTCTGAAGCCCCCCAAACTTCATTTGACAGTTTGTCTATGCCGTGAGTTGTGAAGGAACCTGATTTAACATGTCGGGTGACATTGCTTTTGTAACTTGTTACATCCCATACTTGATCAGTGCCCGGAGCAACTGTCCGCTAATAGCCCGAAGCTTTGCCTCGCAATTTGATAATGAGAATTTGCGAATTCTCGCTGCTTTTATATACATGTACTGGATGCAAATCTTGCATTGCAGCTTTTTGTTATCTTTGTTCACATGTTCAGGTTTATTATTTTATTTTTTTAGGCCACCTGGGCTGTTCAAATCGCTTTTCGTCCGTGGTCCGTCATCCGTCCGTGCGTAAACAATTCTTGTTATCGCGATTTCTCAGGAACTACTGTATGGATCTTTGTAAAATTTGGTACACAGGTTCCCCTTGGGGTCTAGTTGTGCAAGATACCTTTTTTGGTCCTATTCGAAAATCCAATATGGCCACCAGGCAGCCATCTTGAATTTCCCCATGAAACCTTGTTATCGCGATTTCTCAGGAACTACTACATGGATCTTTCTCAAATTTGGTACACAGGTTCCTCTTGGGGTCTACATGTAGTTGTGCAAGATACCTTTTCTGCTTGGATTCGAAAATCCAACTATGGCCACCAGGCAGCCATCTTGGATTTCTCCATGAAAAATTGTTATCGTCATTTCTCAGGAAGTACTGCATGGATCTTTCTCAAATTTGGTACACAGGTTCCCCTTGGGGTCTAGTTGTGCAAGATACCATTTCTGGTCCGATTCGAAAATCCAATATGGCCACCAGGCAGCCATCTTGGATTTCCCCATGAAACTTTATCGTCATTTCTCAGGAAGTACTACATGGATCTTTCTCAAATTTGGTACACAGGTTCCCCTTAGGGTCTAGTTGCGCAAGATACCTTTTTCGGTCCGAATCGAAAATCCAATATGGCCACAAGGCAGCCATCTTGGATTTCCCCATGAAACCGTGTTATCGCGATTTCTCAGGAACTACTGTATGGATCTTTTTCAAATGTGGTACACAGGTTCCCCTTGGGGTCTAGTTGTGCAAGATACCATTTCTGGTCCGATTCGAAACTCCAATATGGCCACAAGGCAGCCATCTTGGATTTCCCCATGAAACCGTGTTATCGGGATTTCTCAGGAAGTACTGTGTCAGTGTGGATCTTTCTCAAATTTGGTACACAGGTTCCCCTTGCGGTCTAGTTGTGCAAGAAACCTTTTTTGGTCCGATTCAAAAATCCAATATGGCCACCAGGCAGCCATATTGGATTTCCCCATGAAACTTTATCGTCATTTCTCAGGAAGTACTGCATGGATCTTTCTCAAATTTAGTACACAGGTTCCCATTGGGGTCTAGTTGTGCAAGATACCTTTCCTGGTCCGATTTGAAAATCCAGTATGGCCACCAGGCAGCCATCTTGGATTTTCCCATGAAACTTCGTCATTTCTGAGGAACTATTGCATGGATCTTCTCAAATTTCGTACACAGATCCGCCTTAGGGTCTCGATATGCAAGATGAAACTTTGTTATTGCGATTTCTCAGGAACTACTGGATGGATCTTTGTTAAATTTGGTACACAGGTTCTTCTTGTCGTCTAGTTGTGTAAGATACCTTTTCTGGTCCGATTCGAAAATCCAATATGGCCATCTTGGATTTTTCCATGCAACTTTGTTATTGGATTTCTCAGGAAGTACTGCATGGATCTTTCTCAAATTTGATGCACGGGTTCCCCTTAGGGTCTAATTGTGCAAGATACCTTTTTCGGTCCGAATCGAAAATCCAATATGGCCACAAGGTGGCCATTTTGAATTTCCCCTTGAAACATTGTTATCGTGAATTCTCAGGAAATATTTCATGGGGCCTAGTAGTGCAAGATACCTTTTTTTGGTCCGATTCGAAAATCTAATTAATACAGTATTCTCGAGTTGTGACGTTGCATCACAAGAGTCGGCGGATCAAACGGTGGGGCATATTCTATATATTGACTATAGAGAATATCCATATCTTCACCTTCCATATCAAGGAGTTCAAAGAATTCGGAATTAAAATGTATTTCTTGTAATTTTAAATCAGTTTTCTTTAGTCCATGCAGTAGCAAGTGAACTGCCCCACCCTTTAGTCTGTCGGCGGGTCGGCTACATGAAGGGACATCACTCTTGTGACTACTCGACAACTGCAGACGACTGCATGTTTTGATCCAAGGGGGATAATCTGGATTCAGGCACTTTCGAAGTTTCAACATTCCTGCGTGGACCGGATCCCTTCAGTATTAAGTATTGTTCCATCTTACTATTTTCGAGCATGGTACATGTATCTTAAAAGAGATATCTCAAACTAGCCCAGTAAACAGAACAGAATTAGCATTCATTCTCTTTGACACTTTGGCATGAGCCTTTAGCCTTTAGCTCATGCCAAAGTGTCAAAGAGATTGGTCTTCGCTTCCAGTACATGTACACAATGATGACACGTGCAAAAAACAAAATTAAAAAAAAATACTACAAAAAGAAGGCGAAGGATCCTCCGTACATGTACATTCACTTTCAGACTAACTTTGCTCATTTCTCTTGTATTATAACAACCGACATAAGTACAGTTTCTAGAAATCTTGAAACTCCTGAAACTTAGATTATATCTTGGTGTTTTTCAGTGTCCTTTTTCAATCTTTTTCTCTCAGATTCGAAATTCTGTAAACAAAATTACAAATCAATCTGTTCTTAGTAACAATGAACAAAAAGATCTTCTAGTCATTAGCTTACAATTATCGGACAATGGTGGGCGCCAGATCCTTCACGATCTTTCGTTTTTACAAAGATAACGAAGATAACAATTTAACACAGAAATTTCACATCAAAAAAGTCTTCAGGCTAACAATTTCAGAGCTGCTTGATTTTGAAATTGCGTGCTTGGTTTGTTGAATCAAGCCAAGGCGTGCCTGCAGCACCATCTATAGCCGCTAATGCAGTGAGTTTGACAGTAAACTATCATGTCAACAAGATGTTTGAAACACATGCAACTAATGATATGAATGCATACTGAACCTCAAATTTTTTCGTGTGATGGGTTTACATGTACCATGTTTTCACGGGGCGATTCAGACCTATAAGGTGTAACGGTCCTGTTTAATACTGAGGAAAAAATTGAGCACAAGTAATACCGTTGCCAGAGTGACTCAATGTTTATTTAACTGCTTTAGGCTTTGAGAAGAAGAGCAGAAGAAAAGAGTCCTCAAGTTATTCAGCTAAGTACTGCTGATAGTTTCGTCAACTATTTTGGCTAAATTTTGCACCACCATGTCTATATTTAGTGAAGTTAAATATTTTCTGATATTCTTGTATATTCAGATGTCATTTTCACAGAGTTTTTCTGTTTTAAAGCATGAATACAATATGCATATCACTCAGGGGTAAACTTAGAGAGTTTTCCTGGAAGGATGTCATAAATCGCTGGCTGATAAAAACTTTATCCAGTGCACTTAATATATACAGAAGAAAATAGTTTAAGGCATAGTTATCATGTGTTTGCCATGCTGGCAAGAAATTCAAATTTTCTAGGCTCGCATTCTTGCAGAAATTGTATTCACAGTATGTAACTTGGGGACTTCCACACAAACATCCCGTCCACTGGACCCTCTATGCCATTTAGATGAAGACACATGCATGACATACATGTAGGTCAATGGCTTGGTTCACTTGACTGGATAGGGTCAATTGATAGGGTCAAACTCCAAGCCATCATGTTTAAATAAAAGTGATATACATGCCATGAGAGGATGCTCCCAGCATTTTGCTCCAGTTCATCTAACCATAAGGGTTTTACAGTGTATCTCAATACTGAAGTTTTGTCATTTACTGCTAAGGATATGATTTCTATAATCTGGAAAAGTAAAATATTTTACAAAAATTCTTAACATGCAAAGAGGACATTATTTATCCTTTCATTAAGCATGTTAAGTCGGTTTCATAATAAATAAGGAATCTGTCCCATCGGCTACAAGTTATTTTTTTAAATATATATGTGTTACACTAATTCACTAGAGATCCTGGTTGAGAGAATTGTGCGAGACTGGACAAATTGTGTGGCTCTTTGCCTTAAAGAGTTAGTGGAATAGCCTGTTTTGACATTTTAATAGCCCCATTTCAGTGCCTATGGCTCTAGTTAATTTGTATAATTATGTATAATTAAGGAACAAGTAAATTACAGATTTACGTACATGTAAGGCAAACTGTCAACCTTTCATGTTGTTGTTGTTGCTGCAGTTAATCCTGGTGAACGAAAAAATGTTCCCAATAATTTGAGATGTGGCGACCTATATAGTACGTTCCCTGAACTTTCGTTCGCCATTTAATTTATAGCCTGGATTACATATAAGGGTTAGAAAGTTCCAAAATTCAAGACCATTAAACATAAACCTGGAGCTATTCCATATACATTTATCCATTGTTTACCTTGATTTTCAGCCTGATATGTTAATTCACCTGAGTTTTATTTTTCATAGCACACCAGGGGTACATATACATGTATACTAGCTACCTGTGATTGATTCAGGTTTATCGAACTAACATTTGTCACATCATTTTAGCTGGCAGTAATACTGTTTGCTACATCTCGAAACTGAATTACCTTAGCAAAATTTCCACAAAGGCACCTGCACTTCATTGTCACCTTTTACTTGTTATCATTTTATGAGTAGAAATTAGGTTGATGCTTCATTATCTTGTTTTACATGTTGCTTCATGAACCTTCCGATTTACATGAAGTACAGACCAGAAATGATTACTGTATTTTCATTATTCTAGGATTACACTATCTTAATAAAGCACATATTCTAGTCCAGAAAAAGGGTGGAGTCCCATGTGGGACTTGAACCAGTGACCCCCAGAGTAAGGCACCCAAACGCCAACACTATTTGACAGCGATCTAACTCTCGTGGCCAACGGTCCTCAAACGATCAGCATATTGATTATAAAAGCATGTATGATTGATTGCGCTTGTACAGGGCAGCGGGAAAGGGAGAGCTTGGTGCTTTCACTCTACAACGGATTGCATTTCTACCCACACTGATGGCTCAAGCCTCGGAGGAACAACTGAAAACATGGCTACCACGGGCACAGAACTACGAAGTTATAGGAACCTATGCTCAGACAGAGTTAGGTCATGGTAGGTATTACCCATATACAGTGCTTATATGTGTGTAATAAATATGGCCTCAAAATTGCCCTTCCAGTGATCGATTTATTAGGTACTTTACCATACATAGCTTTGAACATGTTGAATGCATTACATTTACTTGAAAGCTTCCTTTGCATGGTGTAAGTGATTTTCTCATTTCAGTGTGTTAATTTCATTGCAAATATATATTTCAGGTACGTTTCTCCGTGGATTAGAGACCACTGCGACCTATGACCCCAGGACAGAGGAATTTGTTCTTCATTGCCCAACCTTAACCTCTATGAAATGGTGGCCGGGTTCGAGTATGTACTGTTTAACATGCTATAATAACTCCCCGGAAACCCACCAACTTGAAAGAGTATAAACCATTCAGAGAGTTAAAATTAAATTTGACAAGCAAGGTCCAGACATATAAATATTTCACATTCGCATGGATTAATAACTGCCATTGACAAAGCATCAAGGAGCATTCAAGTATTATGTGGGGGGGGGGGTCTGAAATTCTGGATTTTTTCTTCGTATAATTGGTTAAATTTTGTATATGGGAGGGGAGTCCAAAATTCCAAGTTTTTGCGTCACTATGTAATACTTGAATGGCCCCGGAGAATGTTTTTTCTTTCCTCTACCTAAAACCTGCATATATATTATCAGTTAAGTTTGTCGAGAAATATATACATGCCAAGCCAATAGGTTCTAGTTATTTTGATCTAGTTATCCAGGTTTTACAATTCTCTTTCAAAGTTTTGCCAAAATTATGTTCTTGAAAATTGAGTCAAAGAGTTCTTTGATGATATCTTGTTCATATTTTTAGGAAATATTAGTCTGACTGTTCAAGTAACTCAAATAACATTGTTTGTTGCATGCACAATGTTTTAAACTATTGCATCAGTATGCCAGAAAAGATGAATATATCTTTTGTGAGAAAGAAGAAAAAAAGATAAAAAAAATCCTATTTTCCTTTTCATGTTTTTTTTTTTTTTTCAAAAAGCGCCTGTGAAGCTAGAGATTATTTTTATTCAGCCTCAAGTTCTCGTACTGTTCAGTTTAGAGCTTTACTCGCCTTGAAAGTCTGATGCTGGAAAACATGAAAATCTGTGTTATAATTCCAGTGGGTAAGACCACAAACCACTTAATATTGATGGCTCAACTCTATACCCGAGGTAAACACTATGGGATGTACCCCTTTATTGTCCAAACTAGAAGTCTTGATAACCATAGACCCATGCCAGGTGAGTGGATCATCTCTGGTTTGATTGGCTAAACTTTGTATGTATTTGTTTTCTTGTAATATGGTTAGCATGTTTTCATACGATTTGATTGGCTATAATTTCATGCTCTGTGATTGGTTAGAGTTTCATAGCTCAGTAACATGTAATCTCTCTAATAATTCAAACAGTTAAAGGTGAACTGAAAAGCTTTCCAATGTTCTGTTTAAATGTCATAAAACAAGAACTTCTATAGTTGTTACAATTATGTGTGGTAATAGTTCTGTGGGTTATTGTTTTATTTTGGGTATATGAGAAGTCAAAACTTATACCGAAGAGCCATTACTTTTAAAAACGTCATCGCTTGCCTCCCGTTGTTTTTGGAACGTCATGACGTTATAGTGGTCCTCGTTCATTCATCCGACGTAGCATGACGTCACATTTGAAGAAAACTTGAATGAAGGGGACCATTATAACGTCATAACGTTCTACAAACCAAGAGAGACAAGCGATGCAAGTTTTCAAGACGGATTTATAACAGGATAACTTAAATATTGTTATTAGTACAATTTTGCAAACTATATTTGCCCCAAAAACGTATAAAAGCTATGTCACATAAGACAAGATGTATATAAGCAACAATTTAGATAAAATTAAAAGCTTTGCAGTTCACCTTTAAATGTTTTAGACCAGCTATTCATTCAATCAAATGGAAAAATTAGACTGAAGGACATTTGCTTTGGCTAACATGTTGTACAGTAGCCCAATTGTGAACAGTTCTGAACAATCTGTTCAATTGTGAACAGTTCTGAACTCTCTGGAATTGATTTCTAAAGTGTGTTTTGTGGAGCTTCTTGAAATTAGGGCACAAGTTCCTTGATAGAAATGCCATATGCCGGTTATCCAAATTGGATACACCATGCCCAGTGTAGTGTTCTGCTCTGGTTGGATTAGAGTTCCATTGGAATGGCATATGCTATTCCCCTCATGCCATTGCATGGTATGGCATAAGCTATCCTTTGTCTGCCCAGTTCCGAAAAGTATGCTATGGAGTTCCTAGGAGTTCCAACTCGGCACACCATGCCTTTCTGTTTGGATTGCCTTATGCCAGTTTCTATAGCATGCCCCAATTTTGAGCTCTCTCATTATTTGTGAATTATTAGAGATTTGCATAATATGACTTCATTGGTGTGTGTTACAAGATAAATGCATGAATTCACCTGACGAAGCAGATATCCACTATCTGCGAAAGCTTGTGAACATTAAACTTAGTCTTCAAGGTGCCACCCTTTGTTATTATTCATTTAAGATACATGCTCTGATATTGAATTTTCGAGGTATTGAATGTTAGATTCAAACATGTTACTTGTACAGGGGTCACCTTGGGAGATATCGGACCTAAGATGGGTTTTAACACAGTTGACAATGGCTATCTCAATCTTGACCACGTGAGAGTACCTAGGATGAACATGCTCATGAAGAATGCTGTGGTAAGTGGATGGAGTCCCATTGATAGACCTACCTAATACATGTATGGTACTTCATGATGATCATGATGACAATTCATTTATTTAAGGATACAGAGCCCTCCTGCACACATTTTTACACATTCTCTAGAACGTGTCTTTATACAGCTAAAAGTATGCTTCATAGCTATGGTAATGTATATATTTGTTGAAAACGCATTTCTTAAGGATTCCAAATATATAAATTTGATCACTGTTAAGCTGTAGGTTGTGAAGATATTCGGATTTAGAAGAAATCAATTTAAACTTTAATTTTAATTTTTTTCAATGACTATTTTCAAAAAAGTATTCACCTTGTCATAACTTACATCATCATATTCTGTAGAAGACAACTCCAACGGGAAATAGTTGTCTCAGTTTTATGAATTTTGGTCCAGTTTTCATTCTGTTGACATTTAATGGAATATTTCTTTACAAAATCAAGCAACTCACTGTTTTGATATTTCCTGTTAGCCATCTAAAAAAGAAGATTCATTTTTTAAAATAATTTTATTTAAATTCCAATATCTTCCCAACTCACTGATTTACAATGAACCCATATATATATATTTGGAATCCCTAAGAAATGCTCTTTCACAAAATATATACATTACTATACTTTTAGCTGTATAAAGACTTCTAGAGGTTGTGTAAAAGTGACTACAGGTGGGCTTAGAATCCTTAATGTGGGTATAACTCAACTCCGTATACAAAATACTCCAGGGAATAACTGATATATAATCTTGATTCCGTGCTTGAACTTTCAATTCATGGCTGTGGTATGTGACCAAATTATTGATATGCTGGTAACACAAGGTCATGGTAAAAAAAACACATTGATTTTGAGGTGTATCAGTCTGTCTATTCAGATCTGTTCTCAATGTGATATCTCCAGCTCTAGGAACGGGTTGTCTCCAAACTGAGAATACACTTTAGCATCAGGCGAGAAGAAAAACCATGTTGAGGTTGAGGTCAACAGATCGGAAGTCACTGAATTCCCAATCAAGGCAATGCTGTTGGCCTAGTTTATGCTCCAAAATTATTATCTAGTTGAGTGTTGTGAGGGCATACATTGAAGCCAATTTTGACTCTTGTTTAAAACCCTTTGAGGCCTGTTCTTAACAGGATAATTGTTTAGGTGTATTCCACTAATTCCTGCCATGTTTGCAGAACTTCACACAGAAATTATGTACAGGAAAAAGTCCAAGTAACTGTACAATGATAAAAAAAAAAGAATCAATGAGTTGATTTTCACAAGTGTACAGTACTGCGGACCTTCTCATAATTAAACAATTACGTGACGTGAATGCTGGGATCACAATATGTACATACATGTTGAGACACAGTATTGGCTTTCAGAAATTAGGATTGAACCCATATGTAACTGCCGTTTATTTGAAGTGATAAAACAAAATTTTTATTGTAAGTCTGTGTGAAAACATAGCTCATTATTTAAAAGGCAGTCGATGAAATTCTGCTCTCAGAAATCGGTGGTCTCCATGTAGAGAAGTGGCATTACATTTTTATTCTTGCAAAGTTGTGTACCCCTTTAGCCCTTAAGTTTATATTAAGATGATAATCTGAGTTTTTTTTCTTTCTTTTTGTTGTATGGCATTTGTATTTATAAAATGATCTACAGTCCAGCTGATGTGAATGATCAGACAGCACCTCATTCTTCTGGTAACAGTTTACATGGCTAAATTAATGATGATCGTGTTAATATATCTGTCCTTTCCGTCATGTCATGTCTAAGGTACGGCTTATGACATTGGGCGCACTGGTTCTCATCAGATCACCAAAGTTAAGCAATGTTGAGCTCAGTCAATACTTGTATGGGTGACCCGGGTTCTGTACTGGCTGGGCTGATCAGTGTCTAGGATAATAGAAACCGTGGACAATTTTGTGTTCTGGCACATGTAGGCACCATCGTGATATGACTGAAAATTTTTTGAAAACGACGTTAAATTCTACTCACTCGCCTCTGAGTCAACTGAACAATTTGAGAATGTCACTCCATAGGCTCCATGGTATAGTCGATTGCATCCTTACTGATTGACCATCTGTACTGTCGTTGTCTATTGTTTGTTGATTTGTGTGTCTAATCCAAACCTAACCGAACTAACGTTACCAACCATGGACTTTTCTGGGACAGACACAAAATAAGGATACCATATTTCTTCTAATTTTTCAAGCAGCACTTTTAGACTTAGAAACAGAAAAAAGATCTTTATGTCAACTGAGGCTAAATACTGTGGCTGGATATGTTATTTATCCAAAGAACTGAAAAGATGGTTAGTGAAGTTTGTAGAGTGTTAGCAGAATTTCTCAGTCTCCGCAGATGCCTGAAGTTAAGTTTTGCTGTCTGAATAATTAGAAGAAATAGGGTATATTTTTGTAATCATAGCTACAAAGTATGTAAGCATATTTACAAAGTACATGTATGCTGGGAGGCATAAATTGTTTGGTCTGTCCATCAACTACTTCCACAGAAGCTTCTGAAACTTCATAGACTTCTCTGGTTTGAAGATGTGCATGTCATATTTAAAAGATGAAATACATGTATTAATTTTTGCCATATTTAATGATGTTTTGGATTTTCTGCATCTATTCCAGTTTTCGTCTGTATCCGTCACACTTCCCATGTGTAATCATCTACTTAAACAGTTTTCATTAAAAGCTTCTGAAACTTCTTAGAGATGTTTAACATGGTTTGAAGATGTGCATCTCGAATTTATGAGACTGGATACTGTTGAATCTTCCTACACATATTTAATATGTTGTTGTTTTGGTCATAACAATGTTTACCTTGACTTGCAGGTTGAACGGGATGGGACGTTTAGAAAATTGGCCTCCGACCGAATGACCTATGGTTCTATGTTGCGGCTTCGGATAGGCATGGTTTCAGATGGAGCGCGAGCTCTCGCGCTGGCCTGCACTATTGTAACACGGTACAGTGCCGTAAGGAGACAGTCCAAGATAAAACCAGGGTAATACTTACTACCACATAACTAAATTTCCGTGTATTATTAGTATATTTGACAATTTGATTGACTGATTTGTGTTGAATTATTTGGGCTTGATTGGGATGTATTTTCTTTCTCGAGAGTGGGCTTGGTTGGGATGTATTTTCTTTCTCGAGAGTGGGCTTGGTCATGTTGGTTGGGGTGTATTTTCTTTCTCAAGAGTGGGCTTGGTTGGGATGTATTTTCCTTCTCGAGAGTGGGCTTGGTTGGGATGTATTTTCTTTCTCGAGAGTGGGCTTGGTTGAAATGTATTTTCTTTCTCAAGCGTGGGCTTGGTTGGGATGTATTTTCTTTCTCGAGAGGGCTTGGTTGGGATGTATTTTCTTTCTCGAGAGTGGGCTTGGTTGGGATGTATTTTCCTTCTCGATAGTGGGCTTGGTTGGGATGTATTTTCTTTCTCGAGAGTGGGCTTGGTTGGGATGTATTTTCCTTCTCGTGAGTGGGAACTTTCATCCCATGATCAAGTTAACATGAGATTCTTTTTCTCATATAATTTAACTTGTTAGTTTACTTTAATCAGTATTTTAGTAAAAATATCAATGACACTCTGAGAAAATCGTTGCTGGAGCGCATCATGCCTACAGCTGATGCCGAGCATCAGTGTGGGATTGGTTAGCCTGTGTCGCACACGCTCATCCCATAATATATGGGTGTGGGATGAATGATTGTAGCACATTATCTGGCATAGGTTTCACAGAGTATTAATGAGAAATTAGCCACTGCAGTAGTTTGATTGCCTCTGTTGACTTAATAAAACAAACACGATCTGTGTTCCTCTTGTCCTGTGGTGGGTCCTGCGATGCTGCAGACAAGAATCATCATTGCGGATTATCTAGGAGGTATATAAAGTCCCTTAAATGGAAGCCCTCAAGATTTAGTCATCCTATTTCGCACACAGAGTGCACCGGACTTCGCGAACTTTGCCATGCCATGCTTGAGCCATGCTACATAAGCTTGTGACTGCAATAACTCAAAAATGATTTGTCCGATTCACATCAAACTTGGACAAGGGGTTGGTATGAGTGAGAGGATGGCTGGGATTGTTTTTTTGGCAACCTGCATAATTCAATATGGCCACCATGGCCTTGACCCCTGTTCAGTCATGTTACCTAAGCTTGTGACTGGAATAACACAAAATGATGTATCAGAATGACATCAGACTTGTACAGTGGATTGCTATATGCATGAGAGGATGACTGGGATTGCTTATCAGCATCCTGCGTAATCCAATATGGCCACCATTGCCTTGACCCTTTTTATCTCGCCTTACGAAGTAAAGGGGAGATATTGTGAGAGGGGGAAAGAGGATGTCGTCGTCGGTGTCGGTGTCGGTGTCGGTGTCCCCTGCCTGGAAATGAATGGGTTTTTGGTTTAGCAAGTTAAAAAAAAATCTAGAAAAATTAGAAAAAATATAAAAAAAATATAAAAAATATGGGGGGTGGGTATGCCACCTGGGGGTACTACCCCTGGGGTACTCTAATGTTAAAATCCCTATGAATGAGTTTTGCGTTTAGCTGAAGTGCACATGTACATCTGTACTTGGAAAGTTTCTTGCAGTTGTCAGCTGTCATTGGATGATTATGAAACTTGGTATACATGTTTCTTATGATAAGAGGATGTACCTGTGCTATTTTTGAGAAGAAATATTAATTTTTCTCAAAATTATGGCAAATGAAGAGTTTTCTGTTTAGGTAAATTGTACATGTAGGCCTCTACATGTATACATATACATCTACATGGTAACTTTGCTCCAGTTGTCAGCTGTCATTGGATGATTATGAAACTTGGTACACATGTTTCTTATGATTAGAGGATGTACCTGTGCTATTTTTGACAAGAAATATTAATTTTTCTCCAAATTATGGTAAATGAAGAGTTTTCTGTTTAGGTAAATTGTACATATACATGTCCATGGTAAGTTTGCTCCAGTTGTCAGCTGTCATTGGATGATTATGAAACTTGGTACACATGTTTCTTATGATAAGAGGATGTACCTGTGCTATTTTTGAGAAGAAATATTAATTTTTCTCCAAATTATGGCAAATGAAGAGTTTTCTGTTTAGGTAAATTGTACATGTAGGCCTCTACATGTATACATATACATGAACATGATAAGTTTGCTGCAGTTGTCAGCTCTCATTGGATGATTACGAAACTTGGTACAAATGTTTCTTATGATTGGAGGATTTATTTGTGCTATTTTTGAGATGAAATATTAATTTTTCTCCAAATTATGGCAACTGATTGAGTTTTGCGTTTAGCCGAAGTGCACATGTACATCTGTACACCACAGTTTGCTGCAGTTGTCAGCTGTCATTGAATGATTATGAAACTTGGTACACATGTTTCTTATGATTAAAAGATGTACCTGTGATACCATCCATACCATCACTACCATCCATACCATCACTACCATTCCTACCATCACTACCATCCATACCATCACATCCATACCATTCCTACCATCACTACCATCCATACCATCACTACCATCCATACCATCACTACCATCCATACCATTCCTACCATCACTACCATCCATACCATCACTACCATCCATACCATCACTACCATCCATACCATCACCATCACTACCATTACCATCACCCATCACTACCATCACTACCATCCATACCATCACTACTATCCATACCATCACTACCATCCATACCATTCCTACCATCACTACCATCCATACCATCACTACCATCCATACCATTCCTACCATCAATACCATCCATACCATTCCTACCATCACTACCATCACTACTATCCATCACTACTACCATCCATACCATTACTACCATCCATACCATTCCTACCATCACTACCATCCATACCATCACTACCATCCATACCATCACTACCATCCATACCATTCCTACCATCACTACCATCCATACCATCACTACTATCCATACCATCCATACCATCACTACCATCCATACCATCACTACCATCCATACCATCACTACTATCCATACCATCCATACCATCACTACCATCCATACCATCACTACCATTCATACCATTCCTACCATCCATACCATCACTACCATCCATACCATTCCTACCATCACTACCATCCATACCATCCATACCATTCCTACCATCCATACCATCACTACCATCCATACCATCACTACTATCCATACCATCCATACCATCACTACCATTCATACCATTCCTACCATCCATACCATCACTACCATCCATACCATTCCTACCATCACTACCATCCATACCATCACTACCATCCATACCATCACTACCATACCTACCATCCATACCATCACTACCATCCATACCATTCCTACCATCACTACCATCCATACCATCACTACCATCCATACCATCACTACCATCCATACCATCACTACCATCACTACCATCCATACCATCACTACCATCCATACCATAACTACCATTCCTACCATCACTACCATCCATACCATCACTACCATCCATGCCATCACTACCATCCATACCATCACTACCATCCATACCATCGCTACCATTCCTACCATCACTACCATCCATACCATCACTACCATCCATACCATCACTACCATCCATACCATCACTACCATCCATGCCATCCTACCATCCATACCATCACTACCATCCATACCATCACTACCATCCATACCATAACTACCATTCCTACCATCACTACCATCCATACCATCACTACCATCCATACCTTCACTACCATCCATACCTTCACTACCATCCATACCATCACATCCATACCATCCATACCATCACTACCATTCCTACCATCACTACCATCCATACCATCACTACCATCCATACCATCCCTACCTTCACTACCATCCATACCATCACTACCATCCATACCATCACTACCATCCATACCATCGCTACCATCACTACCATCCATACCATCACTACCATCCATACCATTCCTACCTTCACTACCATCCATACCATCACTACCATCCATATCATCACTACCATTCCTATCATCCATACCATTCCTACCATCACTACCATCCATACCATCACTACCATCCATACCATCACTACCATCACTACCATCCATGCCATCCCTACCATCCATACCATAACTACCATTCCTACCATCACTACCATCCATACCATCACTACCATCCATACCATCACTACCATCCATACCATCACTACCATCTATGCCATCCTACCATCCATACCATCACTACAATCCATACCATCACTACCATCCATACCATCACTACCATCCATACCATAACTACCATTCCTACCATCACTACCATCCATACCTTCACTACCATCCATACCATCACATCCATACCATCCATACCATCACTACCATTCCTACCATCACTACCATCCATACCATCAGTACCATCCATACCATTCCTACCTTCACTACCATCCATACCATCACTACCATCCATACCATCACTACCATTCCTATCATCCATACCATTCCTACCATCACTACCATCCATACCATCAGTACCATCCATGCCATCACTACCATCCATGCCATCACTACCATCCATACCATAACTACCATTCCTACCATCCATACCATCACTACCATCCATACCATCACTACCATTCCTACCATCACTACCATCCATACACTACCATCCATACCATCACTACCATCCATACCATTACCATTCCTACCATCACTACCATTCACCATCACTACATCCATACCATCACTACCATCCATGCCATTACTACCATCCATACCATCACTACCATCCATACCATCACTACCATCTATACCATCACTACCATCCATACCATCACTACCATCCATACCATCACTACCATCCATACCATCACTACCATCTATACCATCACTACCATCCATACCATCACTACCATTTCTACCATCACTACTATCCATACCATCACTACCATCCATACCATCACTACCATCCATACCATCACTACCATCCATACCATCATTACCATCAATACCATCCATACCATCACTACCATCCATACCATGGTAGTAATCCCACTTGGGACTGGACTATCCAGCAGTAATCCCACAGAGGACTATCCATCAGTAATAACATGGGACTGGTCCACCCAGCAGTAATCTCACACTGGAATGCCCTATGTACCAGTAATCCGACTGCACTGACCTATCCATCCTACATGGGATTAACTTTTGCCAGTAATCCCACATGGGACTGATGTTATTGTCTGTACCAGATAATCTATTCCAGACATTATTGTCTGTACCGCATCACTTATTCCAGACCTTATTGTTTGCTCTACATGTATGCTTTCAATACTGCTGCACCTTTGGCGGATGACCCCGCAAGGCGAGATGTTGGGGTTCTCAGAACGCTTAGCTTGTGACTGCAATAACTCAAAAATGATTTGAGAGTGGGTTGGTATGAATAAGAGGATAGCTAGGATTGTTTTTCGACAACGTGCATAATCCAATATGGCCACCATGGCGTTGACCCCTATTGAACCATGCTACATAAGCTTGTGACTGCAATAACTAAAAAAATATTTGCCCGATTCCGATCAGATTTGGACAGTGGTTTGATATGAGTGAGATGATGGCTATAGAATTGCTTTCAGCAACCTGTATAATCCAATATAGCTGCCATGCCCCCTATTTATCCACGCTACATAAGCTTGTGACCGCAATAACTCAAAATCTATTTCTCTGATTTACATCAGACTTGGACAGTGGTTTGATATGATTGAGATGAGGGCAAAAATTGCTTTTTGGCAACCTGCGTAATCCAATATGGCTGGCATGCTTAATAACCTTGGCACTGCAATAACTAAAAAGAAATTTGTCCGATTGACTTCAATCTTGGAGACAGGTTTGATATGAATGAGAAGATGGCTAGAATTGTTCTTGCCCATCTGCTTAATTTCTATGGCCACCATGTTCTTGAACCCAGATTTATCCATTCTAAGCTTGTGACTGCAATAACTGAAGAACGATTTCACCAACCGACATTCGGTATAAGTGTAGCAATTAATGGCTGCATAGCATTTGCCTGTTTTCGGCATCTTTCATGACTTGATCTACATAATATCCCACACTATTTATCATTTTTCACACTGTTTACATTTCGGAACTAAACTACATGTATCTCGTATTTCAAAACAACTCCATTTCTTCATTAAAACTGATGTAAACAGTCAAATAATTTCTTTGCAATTCTCAGATAATACAACAAATGTTTTAAATACCCAATACCCAAACAAAATTTTCCATTACTCAATGTACTATTTTAAATACAACATTTTATAAACCTTTCATGTTGCCATACTGTATATGGTATCGACGGAGGTATGATAGCACTCCATTTCCAGCTAACACCCTGCTACTACAGTCTGTCCTGAGTGGGGGCGAACACACGATCCTCGTGCTGACAGCCGAACCTCTCTAACCCACTCGGCCACCGAATCACTCTACAAGAGACTGTGTTTAAAATCTAGTCATTCTTCGCGTATGCGTCGCACATGCGCTTGTTTTACCTAGAAGAACTATGACGTCATCTGGTTTGTGTTTGATAGTTCCTGCTCTTCTCCCCTGCATACCGCTCTTCAGTGCCAGAGGGAGAATCGGGTATGCGGTAAACCCCGGAAGTGAAATCTCCCCCGTTTTAGTACTGAATAAGTAACAGACTGTTGTAGCAGTTTCTTACCCCATGTTAGTATGCTTTCATACCTGGAGGATCGACGGTGGGGGACATGGCGGGGGTTCAGGTCCATCAAAGGCCATTAATCAGAAAATATTGATTAAAGTGTTATCTCCAACAGGCGGATTTTGAGATAGAATTGTTATACGCCTGTCAAAGACGAGGTTGTATAATGTGATGGATCACAAACAAACATGTCCATAAACTTTACCAGCCAGCCACAGTTATGCTATAGGTGGGGTAAAAGCATCAGTGTAATACTGAAAAAGTCAAAAATCTGACCATAATGGTCAATGCGTAGGCTCCCTGATGAGGGTTTCGCTGGTCAGAAATAAGAATTTTCGATCAAAAATAACCCGAAACTTGCACCCGCAGATACTAAACAATGAATACTATGTATAACCTAGAACAACTAAACGGGCAAGTAGGAGTCTGGGTTTTCACCAGTGTTATTGTAGGTGGGGCCCCCTAGGGCCAGTATTTATTATACTATTGACTTGAGTTCTGTCCGTCTATCCGTTCATTAACATTTGTTGTCCGTGCGAGATTGTTATCTCCAGTTCCAAGGTATGGATTGGTACCAAACTTTGAGTATACCTTATACTCACGGGGCAAAGAAAAACCCTATTCATTTTGAGATCAGTAGGTCAAAGGTCAAAGGATAGTTGTTTGAAACGGCTGCATTCAGTCAAATTGTTGAAAAATAAAAAAAACATGATTACTAATTTAACTGGGAGAGGGGTCCTTTATGAATTTCATCTCAGTTATTAAAGGTTTATTCCATCACCTTCTTCACATTTTTCTTCCTTTATGAAAAAAATTCTTATCTGAAAGAAATCTATTTGAAGGAAAATTAATATTTTCTTTTGTTGTCTGGCCATTGTGTGGGATATGTGAGATATGTTTCAAGATCACCTAGATACCAAGAGTTAAGCCTCTTTTAGTTTATCATTGAATATATTGTGTCAGAAGTGCTACATTCTCGTAATCATGAAATCTTAGACCTTTCAATTACTAGCTACCAAATGGGACCAAGGTCATTAAATTAAGGGCATATTGAAGCCACTTGGGCTCTTGTTCACTGTTGTTACTTTAAAAGACTCAATCTGCAGGTAAAGCCATGTGTTTATTGAACTAGCCATGATGATTATTGCTTAGTTATGATGTGTCATCTTTCTTTTCTTACCAGTGAACCAGAGCATCAAGTTTTGGACTTTCAGACACAGCAGTTCAAGTTATTCCCCTTGATTGCCGCAACCTATGCCTTCCACTTGGTGGCTCAAAGACTGAACTCTATGCAAGGTCATATCATGAAGAATATTTCACAGGGAGATCTGGAACAATTACCTGAGGTATTACGTTCTGTTGATACTGTTTCAAAATCTACGTTTAACCCAAGCATTCTCAAATGGGTCTGAATACAGACTGGTTACCTCCCCTGTATGTCCGTACAATATAAAGGTCGCCACCGACATCATCGATTCAAAATTCTGTCTGGAGCTAGACTCATTCTCTGTATTGGTGGATGTATCAGATCTAGGCATACAATTGGTTTGCAATTCAATAATTATTAATAAATAATTATAGCATCTAGCATGGGCATGATGGGTATTTCAAAATTCAAGGTCATGCTAAACAACTAATCAAGTGAAAATGGTCTAATCCCCCAAATAATGCAATCCCCCCTATCATAATTCAATCCACCCCAAATTTGTGAGCAAAATTCAGTCAGATGTTCTAATAAATTTGATCACCCTCTGAAGTCATTAAAAATAATGAAGAAATAATGAATATATCTATGTACATATATATGCTGTCCTGTTCTAATAAATTTGATCACCCTCTAAAATCAGTTGAAAAAATGAAGAAATTATATAGAGGATATCACCTGTTTCTTGACGAATACCATAAATATTTCATCGAGTGGGGTGAGAAAATTGGTATTTTCACGAGTGGCGAAGCCACGAGTGAAAATGCCAATTTTCTCACCCCACTCGATGAAATATTTATGGTATTCGTCAACAAACAGGTGATTTTCTTTTTATTATATACTTCTGTTGTACTACTTTGTCCTGATTTTTTTAAAACATTAAAATAATTCAGATTGTGTTGGCTTTTACGACTGAAGATGCACTGAAACACTGGTTATTTTCACTGTGACGTCACTCGCGGACTACTTTGCTGTCAACAAATCGCACGTGCTGCAAGCGAATTTCTTTCAGTCGGGAATCCTGCACTTTAGTATCGATGACATCCAGCAGATCTCAAGAATTTTATTAGCTTTATATCTCAAATAAAAGATTTTCATGTCGACCCGTCAGCCAACTCCCCCCTCCCCTTCAGCAGAAAAGCACGGACCATCCAGGGGCTTGTCTCGCTGTCTGCACCCGGGCAGGACTGACCCATTGGTTTCTCGTTGACCTCCCTGGTTCCACAGGGTGTTTGTCATGGGTGTTTGTCTTTGCATAGAACGTTCTCATTTCAAATAAAATCCGCATTCGCCCCCTTGATTTCGTTCATGTCTACCCAAATAGCACTATTTTGATTCAGCAAAATCGAATTGTTACGATAAGTTATAGCCAGATTTAAATTTACCAGTCGTGCGTGATTGTTGTGTGGAGCTTCGACGGTGATGGTGAGAGCCATTGTGATTTTGCTGATTCTTAATGAATACTCACTGACAAGAGTTCACGGTCGTTGAATTAAGTTGTTTTTCATGTTTTCTCATCAACTTTGGTGCGACATTTTCATGATATGACCCCAATTTCGAGCCTTCAATTGAGGAATGTGTTTTATTTTCCACGCTGAGTTGGCGTTGCGCTCTGCACTGCTCTGGCCAAACTGCAGTCACGTCGCGCATGTTCAGGTGCACGCGTACGTGACTAGTCGGTCCCATTATCGCCAGTGCCGGTATTTCTTATGCAATTTATGCCTACTTGTGTTTATTTCCTGTCAAAATCTGGTCATCATAAGGCATAATAACATACAAATCTTCTCAAATGTTTAGCTTCTTTTTCTTTGGCGCACAAACCTTGCGGAGGTTTGGTCAATTGCCTCATCACTGTGACCACGGTCACATGTATTTGTGCGCTGTGACGTCATTTGTCATATCATCACCGTGATGATATTTTTCATATCATCACTGTGAAAATATCGCTTTTATTCGATTGATAATTTTCACTATCTCATCGCCAAGTATATAATAAAATGGATTATCTGTATGATTTTGTATCATTTTGTCAACTTCCTCTTCTAATGAATTTGATAACCTCCATATTTCCTGGCTGGAAAGTTCACTTCCTCTGACTGAATTATTAGAGGTATTACTCTATCCTGATTGGGCACTGGTGATCGCTAGACTCGTACCGCTGAACTGGCACAGGTTTTTAGCCCCGCTGGTGCATGTGTGGACAAGGAGAGAAAGGAATGTAGGACAGTGGTTGAAGTTTGCTCAGTTCAGTTTGCCAGTAACTTGCCGATGGGAAGTGAATCTCTCCAGGTACTCCGGCTTCCTCCACCATTCAAGCTGGCTGTTACCATATGACAACGTATGAGGGAAATAACCTTGAGTGTGACATTAAACCAAATCCCACCCCCTCCCCCTCCCTCCTATTGGGATCTTCCAAAATAAATAAAAAGAACAATATAGAACAAAGCCACACCACCGCACCACCACAACACTGCACCACTTATTCTAAGAGTCTTTGACAAAAAATTTTTTCTTTGTTTGGCATGTTTGGCCTAATGGATTGTGTGGATATCCAAACTCTGGGCATTCTCCCATTGTCAGAGTTTGTAACCTCATAAACTGTTGGTGTAACACCCTCTGACTGCGCTGTGCAGAAAACTGGGGTGTACAGGCCCATTCAGTCTGTATCAATTTTGATCTACACTGCAGGGAGCATCTATGGCTTGTTTACATGAAAGTCGAGTGTTATAACGATAAACAAAGATAATTAAAACAACAATACATATTAAGAGAAGAATAACATTGCAAATAGAGTTTAAACTAAGCGGATACTTGTACTAAAATAATTCAACATAAGAACTGCTAAAAAGAAATTGTAAGGTCGAACATAATAACTTAAGTAGATTTGTTAAGAATTTTCAGTTTGAATTAAAATAATCCAGTATATTAATTACTAAACAAATTAATGATAATAATAATAATGCAAATAGAGATCAAATCAAGTGGATACTAAAATAATTCGGTATAAGAATTACTAAGAACTGTCTGGTCAAACTAAAAGACCTGTTTACCTGTTTAGCTGTGACATGTTGACCCACTATGCTCAATTTACTACATTAATCCCTCTAATAATGCTCCATTGACTACGGTAATCCCTTTAATGCAAAGCAATCACAAAAAGTGAATTTCCCGCCATAAAACATGGGGTGTTTAATTTTATTAGAACAGGAAGTTGACAAAATGGTTCAAAATCATGCATATAGCCCAATTCGGAAACGGTTTTATCTCCCTTGTTCCACTAGGGGTGTGTTGGTGCAGAGAACTTCCAGTAAGTACCAAAGGCCCTCACAATTAGTTTTAGTGATTAAATATTTAATTTTGCTAGAGAATTAACTTTCTAATGTACACGCATACAGGATCTATCAGTTCATGTAAAAAATATAAATCGAATAGCTTTTCAAACAAATAATCTGGAATAGTTGATCAATTTATTATTCAAAATAATTGCAGGCGCCTTTAGTAAAAGTGAAACAGAGGCAACTACTTCCCGGAAGCAGCTTTTCATACCTCTAACCTCAAAGAGCAGAGGTAATTCAAGGGGAGATCAGACACTTTCCGGAAAGGGCTATATAAAGCATTAGTCAGTCTCTCGTGTTTCTAAAATCTGTGAGAGCTATTGATCATTCTCCTGGACTTTGTTTTGTGCGAGTTACGCAAGACTGATCACTCTCAAATATCAATCCCTATTACATTGGAAGTTTTGAGGGGAGTGATCAGAAGCTCTCCTGGATAAAAAATTAGAAGAGTGATGGAGAGTGGGAGCAATCACTCTCCTTAAAGGTGAAATGCAAAGGTTTTTAGATTCTCCTTTTTGCATTTTATATAGGTTGAATAATGATAGAAATACCAGTTTATCTACTTAGTTAAATTTGAATTATCTTGTTTGCTAGTTGGTACTCCTAGCACAGCTAGGAGTCAGATTTGCAAAACGTCATCGCTTATCTTTCCTTGATTAATTGTGACATCATGTCAGACCAGCCGCCCGGAGGCTCGGCCAGCTGTGGTCTGATGTAATGTCACAAAACGACGTCAAACAAGGGCATATATAGCGATGCAGATTTCATTTCTCAAATTGACCGGGCTTGAGATACCATTGAACTCTACAGCACTTTCAAAAGCTACCAGGAGACAAAATACTTCAAATAAAACCAATAAAACGAAATACATAGGCTGATATTTCCATCATTAACTAACCCACGAAGAATATATAAAGGAAACTTTGAAAACCTTTGCACTTCACCTTTAAAACTAAGAGACTTATTTCTTCATTATTTATTTGATTTTAGAGAGTGAGCAAATTAATTAGAACAGCCAATTAAATTTTGTCCTCAAAATTGGGGGCGATTGAATTTTTGATAGTTGAATTGAATTATTACAATAAGCACTGTAGTGGGCGATGCTGACTGGCTGAGAGCTATGCACACAAAACTGTGCGCTGCAATTTTTCAAGGGTATATCTGACAGTAGGAGTTATACTACCAGAGGGTATATCTGACAGTAGGAGGTATACAATCAGAGGGTATATCTGACAGTAGGAGGTATACAATCAGAGGATATATCTGACAGTAGGAGATACACAATCAGAGGGTATATCTGACAGTAGGAGTTTTACAATCAGAGGGTATATCTGACAGTAGGAGGTATACAATCAGAGGGTATATCTGACAGTAGGAGGTACACAATCAGAGGGTATATCTGACAGTAGGAGGTATACAATCAGAGGGTATATCTGACAGTAGGAAGTACACAATCAGAGGGTATATCTGACAGTAGGAGGTATACAATCAGAGGGTATATCTGACAGTAGGAGGTACACAATCAGAGGGTATATCTGACAGTAGGAGGTATACAATCTGATGGTATATCTGACAGTAGGAGTTACACAATCAGAGGGCATATCTGACAGTAGGAGTTATACAATCAGTGGGTATATCTGACAGTAGGATGTATACAATCAGAGGGTATATCTGACACTAGGAAGTACACAATCATAGGGTATATCTGACAGTAGGAGGTATCCAATCAAAGAGTATATCTGACAGTAGGAGGTATACAATCAGAGGGTATATCTGACAGTAGGAGGTATACAATCAGAGGGTATATCTGACAGTAGGAGTTACACAATCAGAGGGTATATCTGACAGTAGGAGTTACACAATCAGAGGGTATATCTGACAGTAGGAGGTACACAATCAGAGTGTATATCTGACAGTAGGAGTTATACAATCTGATGCCATGAGAACACATCTGAGGGTGGTGCAGAATTAGAAGTAATGTGGAGCACTATTTATTTGCCCTTGATTGGTTTATTCTGACAGAGTTAGGCTTAGACTATTAAAATAATTGTGTGCTATTCCCCGCTACAGCTCCATGCCACATCTGCTGGCCTGAAGGCGTACACATCCTGGGTGGCTGTGGCAGGGATAGAAGTGTGTCGTATGGCATGTGGAGGACACGGATACTCACAGGCCAGTGGTTTACCTAAGATGTTTGTTGAGACTGCCCCCTTGTGTACGGCTGAAGGGGAGAACACTGTATTATTGCTCCAAACGGCCAGGTAAGGATGATGAATCAAACGACTAATTATGGTATAGATTATTGGTTAAGTATTAACACACTTCATAATGTTCATCTGCTGCATTAATGTTTCAGTATGTGTTTTTATTTTTACATCCCCATTGTGCTTTAACTGTGCATGCGCATTTACTTGGAGGTGGCTATATTTACTTGGAGGTGGCTATATTTTGTCAAGCTTGGACTGCTGTTCATTCTGTTAATTTATTTAATGATATAAACGGAGAAATCTATAATTCTTTGAATGTACAAAATTTATTTAATGATATAAACAGAGAAATCTATAATTCTTTGAAGATACATGTACAGAACCATATTTTTCCACAAGACATAAATTTGAATGAAGAAATGCATTTGCATCTCTAGGTAATAGGGGGCTTGCACAATACTATCAGAAAATAAACTGGAAGTGCTAGTTCTGGCAGTCGATTGGTTACCTGGGCCTAAATTGACAAACATCACAGAATCTGATTGGATAGTTATTGTGCAACAACAGGAAAATGCAGCCACTGTCCCACATCCCTTCCTCTCCTTGTTCAGGGACTGTCAGGACTACATCCCTTCCTCTCATTGTTCAGTGACTGTCCTACATCCCTTCTACTCCTCGTTCTGCCACTGTCCTACATCCCTTTCTCTCATTGTTCAGTGACTGTCCTACCCTTCCACTCCTCGTTCAGCCACTGTCTTGCATCCCTTTTACTCTTTGTTCAGCCACTGTCTTATATCCCTTCCTCTCCTTGTTCAGTGACTGTCCTACATCTGTTCCTCTCATTGTTCAGGGACTGTCCTACATCCCTTCCTCTTCATTGTTCAGTGACTGTCCTGCATCCCTTCCACTTCTCGTTCAGCCACTGTCCTACAACCGTTGCTCTCATTGTTTAGTGACTGTCTTACATCCCTTCCACTCCTCGTTCAGCCACTGTTCTACATCCCTTCAACTCCTTGTTCAGTGACTGTCCTATATCCTTTCCTCTCCTTGTTCATTGACTGTCCTACATCACTTCCTCTCATTGTTCAGGGACTGTCCTACATTCCTTCCTCTCATTGCTCAGAGATTGTCCTACATCCCTTTCTCGCATTGTTCAGCCACTGTCCTACATCCGTTCCTCTCATTGTTCAGTGACTGTACTACATCCCTTCCACTCCTCGTTCAGCCACTGTCCTACATCCCTTCCACTCCTTGTTCAGTGACTGTCCTACATGTATATCCCTTCCTCTCCTTGTTCATTGACTGTCCTACATCAATTCCTCTCATTGTTCAGGGACTGTCCTACATTCCTTTCTCTCATTGTTCAGGGACTGTCCTACATCCCTTCCTCTCGTTGCTCAGTGACTCCTGCATCCCTTCCTCTCATTGTTCAGGGACTGTCCTACATCCCTTCCTCGCATTGTTCAGGGACTATCCTACATCTCTTTCTCTCATTGTTCAGCCACTGTCCTACATCCCTTCCTCTCATTGTTCCGTGACTGTCCTACATCCCTTCCTTTCCTTGTTAAGCCACTGTTCTGCATCCCTTCCTCTCCTTGTTCAGCCACTCACTCATATCCCTTCCTCTCATTGTTCAGTGACTGTCCTACATCCCTTCCTCGCATTGTTCAGGGACTGTCCTAGATCCCTTCCTCTCTTTGTTGATCCACTATCTCACATCCCTTCCTCTTGTTGTTCAGTGACTGTCCTACATCCCTTCCTCTCATTGTTCAGTGACCATCCTACATCCCTTCCTCTCATTGTTCAGCCACTGTCTTACATCCCTTCCTCTCCTTGTTCAGCCAGCCCTACCACCCTTTCTCTTTGTGTTCAGCCACTATTCCACATCCCTTCCTCTTCTTGTTCAGCCACTGTCCTAGGCCATCCTTAAAAATTATGTTTGTTGGCTGTAACCCGACCCTACCTCAGGAAGTTGGGTCGGTAGGTAGGTAATTTTTTTTTTTTTTTAAGGTCAGTTTTCCTTTCGGGGAGGGTGGAAGAGGTTAGTGTGATTTTATCCAGATACCAAGGTCATTTGAAAAATCAGCTTACTTTTTGTCTGGCAGCAAAATTATTTCAGTATAGAAAACAAGGTAGGTATTCCTACGAAGTAGGCTCTCATTTGCAAATTGTCCGGTAATGAGTGAGTCAGTCCATCCGAATCCTTTCATCGGCAAAATAAGGAGAACTGTTGAATTAGAACCTTGATTTTTGGCACGAAGTTGCATTAGGGGATTTTTACCAGCAAGTTCTGAGCTTACCCACTTTTGATGAACATTTGTGGTGATTTTTTATGAAAATCTCTGTCGATTCAGACTTGAGCAGTGCCCATCTTAATATAGGCAGGATTTCAACTGGGGGGTGGGGGGGATATTTCCAAGAGTTCAGTTCGCGTCGGAGTCCTAATGCCTAGGTCCTGTGCGCACACTGCCATGTCTTCAAGGTAGAAATAAAGCAATCTATTGTTAAATTCAGGCTTGTGTTTTATTTCTTAGAAGACATCAACAACCTTGAACATATTCTCTTGACAATGACTAGTGACTAGCTGGTCCAAAACAAAAAGATTAGTTTACATATCACCTACACACTTTTGCCAAAATTGTGAAATGAAAAAAGAAAAAATGCTCTCAGTGTTATACAGAAGGTTGTTCATTACCATTTGGAGTTGAGAGAATTATCCAAATTAATCACGTAATAACACCATTACCGCCCGCCCCCTTCGCAAATGTATGGTGTGATTTTATTGAACACCTCCAGGCTTACGTACTCCCTTTATTCAGAACAGAAATACATCGTAATTTAATTTACTGACAACAATGAGGCAAATACTAAGTTTCTAACCTGTGATGGGAGCTTTTCGTGGAATTTAGTCAGAGGTGGAATTCTGACAAGCGTATTTGATGCCGACATCGGAACGTCAAACTGAATCTGACAGGTCTAATTTGTCAAGACCGCTGGAGCCACCAGCACTTATGATCCACAGCTTTATCGACGTGCCTTATCGATAGAGGGTTATAATGTTTCGGTTAAACAACAAAGCATTACAGATTTTCTGCATTCAGGCGCACTGAAGTCTTCTCGGACAAAAATAGAAATCCAAACATCGTTGTTGTTGTAACATCGTCAGACCCAGAATCTGTCAGTGTTGGTGTACGGAACGACGATGTGGTGACAGTCCTAAACATATCCACATTCCACGTCGATTCGCGACAGAGCTCAGGTCTAATAACCAACCGATTGAAATATTTTCCCCGTCCTGTGTTGCTGTTGCCTCTCGCTGTGTTATTGTCCTCTCGCCTCGCCATCAAACGCAAACACAATACAGAAGGGGGAAATTCCCGCCATATACACGTGGTCGACGAAAACTGCATTCCCCTACGGACTGGGCCATGGAGTATATGCATATAAAACGTGTAATATAAGCTCACATCGCTGACTGCTGGAGAGTGAAATACTTCGTGGAGCTGCTTGCTTTTGCTGGGCGAACGTTTTACATACGTTTACCCAAGAAAGGAGAAAGGGGAGATAACTCTGATATTCCAAAATAAAATAAAAAGATGACCGATCGGAAAATCGGCGAAAAAAGTTTCCAGTCGGCGGGTTTTTGGACACTCGGTCGGGTTCATTTGCATAATGGAATGAACAACACCAGGCTAACAAATACGAAGTCAACAACAAAGTTAGACGCAGCACAGTCGTTCATTTGCATAATGGAATGAACAACACCAGGCTAACAAATACGAAGTCAACAACAAAGTTAGACGCAGCACTCTTTACTTCCAGCTACGAAAGACATTGATATCGCGTTCGGCCAGTCCTAAATGCCAAGACTCATTAGCATATAAATGACCGTTAGCAATAGACTGCATTAGCATACAGATTACAATTATGTAGTCGAACACAGTCGAGCGACACTGAACTAGTTATATAACATCTCCCTTCTTTATGGAGAGTCAATACAATAAATGAATGAATTCATTCCAAAATTTCCAATGAATCTAGAAATTATTGAATGCAATCTATTTCTGATTAACTGCTGATTTAGAAATTATATCGAGCCCATATTTTGGCTACAAATTCGATAAATAATGAACTGATAATAAACTTAAATTATTAATATCATATCCATCAATTACATTTAACTCTAGACGTAACAGTTCATAATTTCAATGTCCCGTTTGACTTTGCATTAGCGGTATAATAATTTATAATGCACACAGTTCAAACTGTTCATTCATCAAATCCATATCACAAAGGTTTATGTACAACACGACCACTCATTGTTTTGTATGGAGATTTTGCATTAATATAACTTTGAGTGGGAACAGAACTAGAAACGGTTGTTTTCGGAGACATTGTCACTGGTACAGGCGAATATACCTGTTCGGGTCTAACTGATTGTTCAGGTGGAGATGAAACACTGCTTTCTAATTCCGAAATTGGAAAGTCATCCATCGTTGATTTGTCAACACTTTTCATCAAATGTCTGCGATTTCGACGGTAAGTCCTTCCTTGATCAGTGCGAACAAAATGAGAACGCGGTGTTCTTGCTTTGCCAACAACTGTGGCAGGTTTCCATGTTTTAGTTTTAAAATCCTGAATTCGCACATTGTCACCGTCATATAGTTCAGGTAAGTACTTTGCACTCCTGTCGTAGAATTTCTTTTGTTTGTTTTTGTTTTCAGTCATTGCGGATCGAAGCTTTGACGAGGACTTATAGATCCTGGGTTTCAGTAATTTTCCCACAACAGGTAGTTTTGATTTCAAGCGTCTGTTCATTAACATCTGAGCAGGCGATCCACAATCCCCGATCGGCGTGTTCCTGTATTCCAGAATAGCAGTGTATGGATCACTGCCATCTTCACGCGCTTTGTTCAACAATCTTTTCACAGTTTGTACAGTTTTCTCAATAAGCTCATTTGATTGTGGATATCGAGGAGAAACCATCGTGTGCTGGAATTCCCATTCAGATGCAAATGAGCTGTATTTGTGACTCGCATACTGCGGACCCCCATCAGAAATAATTTCATCTGGTATTCCATGGCGCGCAAGAATAGATTTGGTATGTCCAATAACAGTTGAACTGAGCGTATTTGGTAGAAGTGACATTTCAAAGTAACGGGAGAAATAATCAACCACAAGTAGATATTGTTTTCCCTCCCATTCAAAAAGATCCGTATCAAGAATTTGCCACGGCCGATCTGGAACTCTATGGGGCAGAAGTGGTTCCTTCTGGTTTGACGGCCTATATTTCAAACACACAGGACAACTGATAACAAGTTCCTGAATTTGTTTTGACATGCCCGGCCAAAACATGACGTCACGCGCCCGTCGGAGACATTTGTCAACACCTAAATGTCCGAGATGTATACGTTTCAACATTTCTGGACGCATTTTCCTCGGTATAATAATCTTAGTGCCTTTCATCAGTATTCCATTGTGCACAGAGAGTTCATCCCGTACATTCCAGTACTCACGAACACACAAAGGAGCTTGTTTTCTCTTTTCAGGCCACCCGTTTTTAATGGT
>JAVTVY010005946.1:0-41139 GCA_036873755.1 Hanleya hanleyi
CTCTTTGCCCCATGTTGACGCCATTTGACACCCTGTTCTAAACCATACAGGCTTTTCTAGGCTGCCCCATAGACCTTTTTGGTGATCACCTGTAAATTGACAGGTACAAATCTATTGGAGGGCTGGTGTCAAAGTTTTATTTATTTTTTTTAATTATTTTTACAGTGACCAATAATTTAGCATGTTTAATATTTTCTGAAATAAAATATTATTTAATGAGGTTAATTAATTATTTTATTACATACGGTAATTTCCGTATTAATTCGCGATGTAGTGATGAAACTCGCCACTCCAAAAATTGGCTACTTTCGAATTATTTGTCGAGCGAATTCCAGAAATACGCGAGTGTTCGAATTAAATGTCGAGCCGATTTTCACGGGAGATCCAAAATGGCAGACCGCTTTGCCGTGGTCGTAGTGATCGTATTTATTACCGTGTATTAACTTTGATGTCTCATCATAGTTTCCATAAAAGGCAGTATATGATGTCAGAAAATCTCCTCTACCCTGATAAAGGCATCTAATTTTATTCGAGGAAGTCAACCATATTGATCGAGTGACAAGTTCAGCAAGATCATGCAGATTTTTGAGCTGACGTCCGTAAATTCGCGTCCATAATAACATCGTAAAAGTAGGCCAAAACGTTAAACGTATTCCTTCCTTTTTGTTCAGTATTAGCTATGATCTATATTATGAAACCTAACTGACATGGAATTGAAAGAATATTCTGGAAATATAGAACTATACACATATTAGAGTATTCCATGTTCGAGTCGTTCGGTATGTCAACGTTGTTGTTGTGAAGCCTGAAAATGGCCTGTATCACGAAGCTTAAGACAGATAAGCGGACTGCCATAGACTTTTTGGTCTGCACTGTCCATGATTTTACACACACCAGCTAGGACTTGAATAAATATCCCGGACCTATGAAATGAAATGAATGTAGAATTAATGGCGGATTGTACAAGAGAACCGAGTGTCAGTCGGCAATACAGATTTCGATTTGTTTCAAGTATGAGAATATCTATTACGATACAGGTACTGTAACATTTTACTAAAAGTATGGGGTCGAAGTATGATATCGTTCTGAATATTAATTAGCTACTGGTAGGTTCTCATCTCAGAAACTTTACCTATTGCCGTTTAAATGTTTCTCAAATTTGTTTAGAATTAGAGTAATGGAATGGCGATAGCGATGTTTTGATTCTTATTGTAAAAATGCGGGGTGTAATTCCGAAGAATTTTTATTGCTGGAATTTCGGTAAGTTCGTGGGTATTCATAAGAAGTATTTTCATTAACAATAAAATACTTAACTAAACGGGAAAGAGGTAAGTCTTTATGATAACTATATTTGAACAAAACAGAGCACATGCAGAGATGATTGTTGTCGGCGCTTCACATCGCAAAATTTGTTGGGGAAAACTGACGTGTGTCAACTGTGTGATTTCCTGTCTATGTTGCGTTAAACGATAGGTGTATTTTGTTAAACCTTTTTCATTTTAAGTTTATCTTATTATCTAAATAAGCAGGTGTGTTTTGCTTATGGCCAGTGTCACAACTCCAAGACTATCCCTGAGTTTCAGTTGGTCGACTCTGACGATGAAGACTTCCTTGGATTTTCTGCGGAAGATATTCCCCCGGAAATGAAGATCGAGTGAGACCAGTTTGTCCGCATAATTAATGTGCCGATTTGAAAACTTGTAGCTTTAATCTCGGATAAATTAAATCCAGTACACAATGCCTCAGTAAATTGCATGTATGATGCTTTTATTTTATGCCGTTTTATGTTATATATTGTTATCGTAGTGCTCCTGTAATAAAATAAAGTGCTGTATTCTCATATGCATCCGTTTTACACTTTTGTATCAAATCGTCACCACTCACTTGAGCTTGTTGCCTGTCGTTCAGTTGTTCGTATTCCACATAAATGGCATGGTAATTTCAATAATATCACATGATTGAAAGTTCCTGGTTCACAATATATGACTGCCGACTCAAAATCAAGTCATTCAACAATGTTTAATTCTTGAAAAGAAAAACTTTTACCTGCATCCGATCGTCTTTCTGGTTTGAGATTTGGCCCGACTGTAGTTTTTCCATAATTTATAAATATACACTCAGTAAATATAACCTGATCCACTTCAGGAAATATACAGAAATCGACATTTCAATTAACCGGTAAATTAGATCATCTATGTAAGTTGTGATTGTATTCTGATCGGAGAATCATGACGAAAAGCTCAGCAAATGTACAATCCCGTTTCTCAACAGTTTAGTGAAATTAATTCAGCCTTTCAGAGAATCTAGTTGAGAAAAGTTATAAAATATATTCATATGTTCAATATCATGATGATTTTGTCTGTGCAGTACTGAGAACCATATCGTGGATGGATTTATTCCATTTTCCTAAAAAAAAATTCTAAACACTACTAATATCCAAATTATAACCGCGGCATGCGATTGTTGACTCCAGGTCAGATCGACAGCCGGCTTCATCTGAAAATATATTAGCATAAAATGTATTCTATTTAATCACCAACGTATAAAAGTTAAAGGGGCCATGAATTAATGAGGGACGATGAACCACCGTAAAGACTTGAACAGAAAAGGAGCGCCATGAAAATTTCCTAAGAGCGTGTCACATCGACCATCGTTGTCGGTGATTTTTATGTTTCGTTCAAACATAATTCATTCGCACGCAGTTCTGCTTTCTCGGAAAATATTCACCGTGTTTTTCAAATAAAGGAATGCTGATTGAAAAAATGATATTTGATATACGAACGCTGGAAACTGAAGAATGATTCAATAGCGGGCCGTGTGCAGACACTCGACCACGTGTGGGGGACTACCATATATATTTTACCCGACTGCGGCGAAACGCGATAGTTAGGATAAAATTACAGGACTGCGGAGTTAATTGAATCAATTTTTTTCCTTATGGACTGTAAGTAATAGTAATTCAGTCTGATTATATTGTACCATTCCCTGTTGTTTCTCTGCGTTTACGAATAATAGCATACGGCGACATACTATACGAGATTCTAGTAACATATTCACTTTACTTTCATCGGCACGAACTCCGTGGCGAAAACGGGAGTGTTCGAATTTATTGTTTCACGGGTATATTGAAAATGCTCCCGTTTTCGTTTTATTAGGATGGACAAAATCACGACAGGGGATAAATCGGCCGTTTTCGAATTAAATTTGGAAGGTGAATTAATAGGGAAATTACCGTAAGGCGTCAAATGGCGTCATCATGGACTAGGAAGGGGCGTCAAATGGTGTCACCATGGGGCAATGGTAGTAAGCAGAGGGCAGAGTTAATGGGGCAGAGTTAATGTCACATTCAGCAGTATTTTGGTAATATAGTGGTGATATTGTAAGATAAGATTAAAACTTTCACTGAACCTATTTTATTGGTCAGAATATTATACCTGTCCGAGACTCGAGCTTGGCTGATTGAGTTATTGTTAAAAGTTGCAATAGATCACCTCAGATACATTTGCCAGAACGCGAAAATGGCAAGAGGCTGATTACTTGCTTGAAAAAAAATCAGCCGTGTAATATTTATAATGGAAGTAATGTAGATGCATCGGGAAACACTCCAGGACAATTGATCTCATCTGATTGATTGACGAGAGTGTTAAGCACTCCGTATTGTTTCATTATGAAATCATGATCTCTGTCAAAATGTACAACATTGAATGATGAACCTGCCATACTTGGACTTCAAGCTTTCATTTTCAATTTCCAAATGGGTAATGACAAGTTTTTTTCATAATAGTCATATCCCATCAATTTTTTCCCAAGGTGATGATCAGTTGTCATATATTTAGTACCGAGATATCATTACACCATATTTGTCTGTTAAGGAGGGTCCAGACAGTTCGGAAAATAAAAAAGTCATTTTTATCATATTTCGTCAAAGAGATATAGAAGACCCTCAACATTGAAAATAAATGATAACTGATGGGGTCACCAGGCCTATTTTTTCATAATCTGAAATTTTGTATGGTCTGTTGTATTGATTTAACCCTACTTTAATATATGGGATTAGATAGGAATTCTACGAAAAATTTCTCAATTTTCATAGAAAAAACCCACACATTTCTCAAATACAAATTTGGGTTGGGGGAGGGTGGTGGGGAGGAGGGATCACCATAGGCTTTTCTTCAAGACAGTGGGTCCAACACGATCATAAAGCAAAATTATCCTGATTTGGCCAAGTCAGTTGCCAGCGTGCCTTCCTTGTATTCTAATTTGGGAATTTGCAGAACACATTATTTAAATCCAAACCCCTTTCAAAAGTGTTCTCTTCACTTGTAAATTTAATATATTCTTTTCAGCCTTTGTAGACCGGCAATACATTCAACACACATACATGAACATGATCACATTCATAGAACATCAATAAATCAATTGTGTTTATGGTACTGGTACTGAGAAACGGACACTCACTGTAATCTTAGGGTTTCAAACTTCATCAAATACCTGGCCGTATGGATCCACAGGCTCTTGGACTTGTTCCCCGGTACCATTCGTATTTGAGAAGACTTACTCAAACTATCGAAATATGGACAAATTGTTTTCAGTATAGCAGTGAGCGAACTGTCTACTGTTTATGGTATTTTGGACAATTAAAAATGAAATGATATTCGTCTTCAATGACTTCTTGACTGAACTGTTTAAAATATCATGCTTGCCTATCTACATTCCTGTAACATCTATTTCACGTTTATGCAGAAAAATATGTGAATGTCTTCAAGCCAAACATCTGCTATGAATAGATGAAGACCCAGAAGTTCCAGAAACATTCTAAGAAGTCATCGACACATTTTTCATGTTGAATCACCTAAACTAATATCACAGGCAGATATCAGGTTTCATATTCATGCAAGGTTTCTATTGTGCCAATTCTTCATTTCCCCTGCACTGCAGCTGTACACTTGATTATTCTTTGGAACACTGATATAATTACATAACTTGTAATGTATATAACTTTTTGACAATGACTGGAGATGTGCCCAACAAAAAAAAATATAAAAAAATAGAGTTAGGCATGTAGATTATTAAAATGGGCCCAAATTTCACACATGGTGAAATGAATAAAATTGGGCCCAACTTTCACACATGGTGAAATGAAAAAAAAAATGGGCCCAAATTTCACACATGGTGAAATGAATAAAATTGGGCCCAACTATCACACATGGTGAAATGATTAAAAATGGGCCCAAATTTCACACATGGTGAAATGAATAAAAATGGGCCCAAATTTCACACATGGTGAAATGAATAAAAATGGGCCCAAATTTCACACATGGTGAAATGAATAAAAAATGGGCCCAACTTTCACACATGGTGAAATGAATAAAAATGGGCCCAAATTTCACACATGGTGAAATGATTAAAAATGGGCCCAAATTTCACACATGGTGAAATGATTAAAAATGGGCCCAAATTTCACACATGGTGAAATGATTAAAATTTGATCATTCTCACTCTCAGCTTAATTCCACAAAATATTTCCAAGTCATGATTTTAAATTTTCCTATTCAGAACCGATAATATGGTTCAACCAGCAGTAATCTTTTGAAGTTGGGCACAGTCATATGCCATGATTATGTCATACGATTATCATAGTACTTGTATCAATTTAGCTAGAATTTTATCATCAAGTATAAATATATTTTATATCCATCTATTCTACGTTGACAATCTATGAACAAACCAGTGATCTGGCAGTGTGGTAGACAGTGACTCATCCTTGGTTACCCCCGTCTATTGCATCTGCCTTTAGATTCTGATGATCTCACAAGAAGCTGACAAAAAGGTATGTGTTTCAATCCATTGAATGTCATGATCAAATGATCTAACCAGTAAGGAAATGGTTAAAATAACAGCAGAATTATTAAATTATAACTAAAGCAGATATTTGCCTTTATTAACCAGCTGTCAAACATTTATTTTTTAAGAACATGTACCAAATTACCCATCATGCATTTGTCACCAATATGTTCATGAAATATCAATAGGAGGAATTTCATTAGAATTTTTCATTCAAGGAAACGATTGCAGATTCGGGCTGTCCTATTTTCATAAAGATCAAAATTAAGACAAAACCATTATCAAGCTAACTGAAAGATGCAAATATAAACAAGGGTTATGTGTAACCCGGCAGCTCGCCTTTTGGGTATTCAATAACATGCAGCTTCACATAAAGATCGAGCCCTTCAGGTTGCACATCACTGGCAATGACAATACATATTGCAATAAAAATTTGACTTCTTCGTCAGTGATGCTGAAGTTGGATTGAAACATGAACTATATTATAAAACTTGAAATAAAGATTACCTTTTTTTCCAAAAGTAAGCTTATACATGTCATTATGAATACATGTACAATTGAAATTTTGTCTGAGATGTGGGTGTGAAATGCCTCGACAAATATGGTTCGTGCAAAAGCTTGAGGTCAAATCATGATGAGGAATGGGATTCGATACCAAAATTGAAGGAAATGGTGTTCTTCATTAAAGGCGACACAAAATTCCAAACCACCAGGGGTTAATAGTACTTCTGAAATGAAATAATGTCATTAAACTATTAGTACCGTAATTACTATAAAGGAATATATTGTAGTTGATTTGACGTGTTTGTGTATATGTAACAGGTCGGTGTAAGAACGTATTGTTGAGGCTTTTGTGCAGCTGAAAAGGGTCACGTCTAGACACATTGTTGAGCTCAGACAGGCTATTGTAGGCTCTGTCTTGTGCGTAATTCTTACACCAAGTATAAACCTACAATGTACACTGCATCTCATACCTAATAGGTTAGTATCACATATAAGAGATATATGCAGCTTCGCAAAAAGATCGAGCCCTTAAGGATGGCACATCATTTGAGGTTGCACATCATTGGCAATGCACATCATCTAAAATAATAAATTTATTAAGAAATATGATTTCTATATTTAGTGATATTGAGGTTGGATTGAAGGAGGAACTATATTATATAACTACCAATAAAGATTACATTTTTTCCAAAAGTAAGCCTACACATCCCATTGCATAGATCTGATGAATACATGTTCAGGAACAATAGGTGTGCAATTTTGAGCACGTTCTTGGTGTAACTTTGTGTGATGATATGTGAACAAACAAAGCTAATAACAGTGCAATAGTAGGACTTAATCTATCATTTCCAACAGGCAATGGGACACTTGCACTGTGGTAAACCTTCACATTTGTATGCAAATAAAAGAACGCAATGACAACTGTGTCCAATCATACTGTAATGCGCCATAATAATGTGCACGGGTAAAGACTGAGCTCACAAACTGATTCAAACTCACTTTTAATTAATATAGTAAGTTAAATGTGTGGACACAGATATGGTTGTACAAAAGCTTCAGGGTCAACGAGAATTTGATAAAATTTTAGGAAATGGCGTCCTTCATTTAAGGCGACACGAAATTAAAAACTAACAGGGGTTCTGTACTGCGGGATTCCCCGCCAGTTATTTTGATATTGTACTTCTGAAATAAAATAATGTCAAAAACTATTAGTAAATACCATAAAGGAATATACTGCATGTGATTTGGTATGTATGACTGTGTATACAATGTACACTGCATCTCATGCCTAATAAGAAGTCAAAAGCCAGCCTAAACAGAAAAGATTAACCCAGAAAACTTTCTAAGTCCAGCCTGAACATAAAAGTCTAACCGGACACCAACACCGACACCAACACCAACACTTTCCCCCTCTCTCTCCCAATACCTCGCCTACTTCGTATACGGCGAGCTAAAAATGACATAAAATATATCTTTTGTCAGGCTTGGTACAGTCTGAATCTTCCAATATTCAAGGTATTTTCAAGGTAGTAGTTCCCATTTTCAAGGCATATTACTTCCTGTGTCATTGAAGCTATACAGATCAATTTTTTTTTTACTTAAACATGAGTAGAACTGTCTGGTCGACAAATTTTGTTCAAAAACTGTCTTTCAAATAGACTTGGAAATTCTTTTTGGAAGATTAAAGAATATATCTCTATGATGTGGTTAATTCTGCTACCAGACGGCATAGGACAGGAAAACTTTGAGCTAAATCTTGACAATTTAATTGACAACAATGGACAAGAATTCCCATTGTCAATGTCTTTTCATGGTCTTTAGTACAATTTGCTATATTTCAAGGCATTTCAAGGCCTTGAATTCGAAACTGTCATGTAGAGAATATGTCCACGGGTAGAGAATATGTCCACGGGTGGCGGGGGATGTCAGTAGGGGAATTTGTTAGGGCGGTGTGGGAGGAGGGTTGTCTGAATGCAATCCATATCATGTATACCTCAAATCTACAAAAGAACTCTTGATGGCTATATTATCAAATAAAGTACCCACACAGTGACTAATCAGATCATTCAGTGTCTACTGACCAGCAGGCCACTTTGTATCAAGTTCAGGGCATTGGCAGGGTTTGTGTGGGGTTCACATGTTGTGTTATTAGATATAGTGGCTGGTTGGCCCTTGAACTGAGATATAACACATGTCCCAGAAGATGAGCTGTGTGGAATTAACATAGCCTTTTATTGTTCTGAGGTGAGGCTGCAAAATTAATTTACAGAGTTGACATTTCGATGTCCTAAGAACTGTCCAATCGAATTGGGATCCACATCTCTAACCAGCATGTGACAGCTGCCATACCCTGGAAAGTTTCTGGGTAAATGTAATCCACATTTGATATTATCAGCTCTAAGAGCCTGCTGATGCCCATTTCCTTCCTGTCTTCCTTCCTGTTGAACCCTTTCCTGTTTCTGACAGCATTTAATATGGTAGTATATTGGGAGAATTCGATTTTTTGGTAATTCCCGAAAAACGAATCATGTAACAAATGGACTCGGCTTATATTAACCCGATCACTGCATATGAGGCCGAAATCAATTTTCAGCAGAACAAGTCACTGACATGTATGGCTAATAGAACTTCACAAGTTCTATTATATTGGATAGATAGTATAGTCAGGAGATGGAAAAATATTATGCAATTAATATCTATCTTCAAACATGTAAGAATTATTAGATTTAATTATTTAACTCTATGCCCCATGGAGGCTTACTACCATTGCCCTTGATGGTGACACCATTTGACACCCCATCCTAGCTCATGATGACGCCATTCGACGCCTTATGTAATCAATTAATTAACCTCACTCAATAATATTTTATTTCAGGAAACATTAAACAAGCTAAATTATTGGTCACTGTGAAAGTAATACAAAAAATTAATAAACCTAGTTTTGACCTCAACCCTACAATATACAGGAATGAGAACAGCATTCCAAAAAAAAAAAGACTGATCCATTGTTGAAAAATACTATCCTAGCACTTTAGGCCGGAAGCTCTGGGGTCCTAGATAGCTGGAGAAGCATTCTAAGCGATTTCTGGGAAATAAAACTACAGATTGTCATCAAAATTTGAGGCACTATAATGTATTTTATATTGACTTTTTTCCTTGTAACCAAATATTTTCAGTACATAATTCAGATTACTGGACAGTTCCATCCATCAAAGCAAGCATGATGCGGCAGGGATTCATAGACGTCCATTCTTACTACCGTATAACGGTAGTAAGAAAATGTCAAAAACTGAATATAGACAGCAAAAAACTCAAAAGTGTACGTTTTGGACAAGCAATGTTTTTGACGAAAACTCAATATTCGAAATGGTGCAAATTATTTCAGTGATGTGAAAATCATCGCCGACAATTTGTCTTCGAACGTTTGGGGATTTCCAGTTCTAGAAATAATTTCCGTCTCCGCGAGTTCTTGCCGATTATACCTCACCATAGGCTCTCAGTTACTATCAATACTCGACGGGAAGCAAAAAATACGGTTTCGGAGATTAATTTTCGGGACCGGGAATTGTCGATTCAATGACTTCGCATAATCAGAATTCGTTAGCCAATGAGCATCAAGAAATTACCGGGGCCGAGGTAAATATAGCTCCACGAGAGGTGCAGCGGTCGAAATAACGCCTGTCGCCGACAAGTCATTTTTTCAAGTGACAACTAAATTAAAATTCCACCTGTCGCTGCGACAATTAACTATTCTGTCCTAAAAATACTGAATTCCGAGCTAATACAGGCCTAACATGACTGAATTGTCTTCCTGGAAACAGTTGCTGAGTTTCGTTTTATTTACATCGGACATTCTGTTCACTTCGTCATTCATCCCGCTGCCATACAACACGAGAGCTCTGGTACATCAAACTCCATGCAGGATTAATCTTCCGCTAGATTTGCACACGATCCGCTTGAAAGGCAAAACTAATGGATAAAGTAAACGAATTGACTGGCACGATCTAGCGCAATTGGCCTATATTTCTATCGACTATTCATGCCTGGCAACTTCAAGTCGAAAATGAAATCAGAACAAGGTGATTGATTCTTACGTTTTATTTCGGAGAATAAGAGCTCAATAAAACTTCGTCAGTGAGTATTTTGATCGGAAGGAAATCGTGCTTGTCAACACGGGCAGCTAACGTGAACGTTGCGTTGCCTGTGCCGATTTTTACTTGCTCCAGACAAGCGGACAAGCGCTAACGTCTAACACTCGCGAGTTGATCGAGTGAATGCAACAACAACAACAATGATTTTGCTTGATAATTTGTCAGAACAATTCAACATTTTCATTTGGGAACTCGACTTATCTCTTGAAAAACACAATATTTATTCACTATAACTCAGTTTTCGCACATGTTTGGCGCGCATTTTCCCGTGGATAAAAACTCATTTTTTGGGGGGTAAAACTCAATTTCAAAATTTCCCAAAAACTCAATTTTTCAAAGTCTAGTTTTTAATCTGGGTAACCCACAAAAAAGTTGATAAAACCCTCCTGCTGTTCTGTTGACATTTTACTTTGAACTTCCTAATAGTGGAACAGTCTGGTGGCAGAAATGAGCCCACTGAGTTAACATCAGGGAGTAAGGACATTCATCTTGGCAATGCAGAGCTAAAAGGAAGGAGACAAATTTGTCAGTCATAAATGTCTCGCGATCGAAAAAAAAACGTGTGTTCAAATTCTCCAATGCATGGAAAATGGAGAGACTGGTTGGAATATATGATGAGAGTATGGTGAAAAAAGTTTCAGTAGGAGTGACAAGCTGAAGTACCAGGGTGACAAGTAAAAAAAACAGTTACCTGTCACAGTGACAAGTAATTCTCAAAAAACATTTCGACCCCTGGAGGTGGCGGGATTTATTGACAGTTCCTTTGTTCTGAAGTTCGATGGCGACCATGCGATGGACGTAAAGTAGAAGTCCGAGTTCAAGACATCATTCTGCTTGACAGCTGCTACATCTTACGTGAAAATCCGCTGATGATGTAAGGATTTTAGTGTCTCTTGCAAGCGTTATATGATAATTATCTTTGAATGTTTATGATAGTTTGTGATCTCTTACCGCTGTTGTTGTTGCTACAAACACGAGGTCCAAAAAAATGAAATCTATTAAAATAAGTGAGCAAGTTACAATACAGAACATGTGTTTTTTTTGTCATTCAGATGACCATTATCCAAATCACATTAGATAGCTCACCTTAGTACTACAGAAACTATTTGTTCATATCTTAATTGGTAGGGTGGTAAAAACATTAAAAAACTCAATATCAACTTGTGGGTGGGCCGTAAAAACTTGGAAAAATTCAATTTGAGCATAAAAAGAACTCAATATTTTCTATTGGGTAGTAAAAATTTGGACTTCTATGAATCCCTGTGCGGATGCAACACTACTGGAGCACATGAATTTGGATCTGTGCACTCAACATCAGATTGTGAGGCAGTGAACAGAGTAAAGTCTCATTAGATTTGAGAAGTTTGAGTTTTTTGAACGTTTAGAATGATTTTTCAAGTGATATTTGAGTATATCCGCCCTGGATATAAGAGCCCCCAAAAATGAGAATTTCTAGGCGTCATTTCAAACATTTTTTTTGCATTTTTGTTTCATATAACAGCCCACCATTATACATTTCACCCTTCACGGAGGCAATAAATGGATGCTTTACAACCAAGTCTAGGAAAATTTTGAAATTATTGATTACTTTTTCTGCAAGCTGGAGCAATTTTGTAGGATTATTGGTTATTTCATGAAACTGCCAAGATGAGTGAGATTTTGATATAGCTACGTGAGACAGACGCCGAATGCGTGAGGGTTGATATGCCCGACTTTCCAGTGGTCACGTATACCAGTTCATCGTTGCACAATATGCACAAAGCATAGCCAGGCCAATTTTATGGTCGCCACTGTCTGATATATTTTCCTTCAGCCACGACCATTTAAATTTGTTTTTGACTCCAGTTTCAAAGTCCTTGAGGTCCGTCATCCTGTCAACAATTTTTAGATAGTTGACTTTAAACTATAAATACATCTGACATTGTCAACAGTGAGTGAAACTCGACTATGAAATCTGGCGCCAACACGAGGTAATGTAGTGCTTTCCATTACATTAACGGGAGAATAATAGCACGCCCTCACCCACATGCACTCACACTGCAGGCACAGCTATGTACAGGCAACCAGAATTCTGACCTACTTAACGCAATCTGATTAAAACTCAGACTTAATAAACCGCTCCTCTCTCGGACATGTCGCTGATTAAGATCTGGGACAGTCCCCATCTCCGAACGTTTGTTTCCGGGTCAAATAGACGCCCAATGAGACGCCTCGTAGCATAGCCTGTCTGCTTATCCCGGGCACGTACGACTTTTGCCGAGGAGACGGGGGGAATCCCCGTTCTTCACGCGTGAACATGGCGGAAGTTCATCGGACACTTGTGGTTACCCCACGAAAGACGTATTAATCAGCGACATGTCCGAGAGAGGAGCGGTTTATTAAGTCTGAGTTTTAATCAGATTGTACTTAACGCTCAGTCTATTTTGGGACACACCTCTCTGCGGGGAGATCGCACTGTGCTGGAAATTTTATAACGCCGATCAGTCGGGAGCTGGTTATTTCGAACTAATAAACCCCCCGGAGGTACAGAGGTACATAACTCAATTTTAATCAAATAATTTACATTTTTGGGGCATTGGAAAGTCCGGGAATTTTGTTGAGATTTTGAAGACTCCAATATATCCGGAAGACTCCAATCTCTGGCCTATAGCGTTAGATGTACATCCATTTTGCACAAGGGGCGAGTCCACGGGAACAAGGTTCGTCACACACCATCACGACAACAGATTACCGAAAATGCGATCAACACTAGATATCGAAAATTGAGCCGGACATCTTCCGAGAACGTGGGCAAGTACAGATCCCTCAGTACGTATCCCCCCAAATATTTTCTCACCGGATTTACACAGAACTCAGAAACGTTATTTTTGCGAAACAAAAGACGGAATTCCGTCAAAAGACGGAGGATTCTCATACCTGAATATATTTATACCTGACAATTTACAGGTGATCACAGAAAAGTTCTATGGGGCAGCCTAAAAAAGCCTGTAGGCTGGGTGTCAAATGGTGTCATCATGGGACAAAGAGTTAAAACCAGGTTTGGGATATCACTTTAAGAGTTACAACATGTTGTTTTGCCTGAAGTTTTAGTTGGACAACTTATTTTCTTTACCTTGTTCCAAACAGAAGCTGCAATGCCACATTTTGAATCCCCGAGAGGAATATTTTCAAGAAATAAATGGTTTTATTTACTAAATTGAAGACATCAAATAATGGAATTATTGCGATAAACATTGAAGTTATAAACAAACAGTGATGCCCCCCAGTGATCGTGTAATATAAGTTTGAATGGGCTTGACTCAAATCAGGCAAAAATCTCATCAAACATACTAAAGGTGATGTAGGCTTGCATTTTACCTGAGCAACTATTTCTCACCAAAATAATCCGATCTACAAAAAGAATCGATACAGTAGTTAAGAAGAAATGTTCAGTAGTTAAGAAGAAATGTTCAGTAATGGTTTCTTCATAATTTTGGACCATCAGAGATGCTGGACATCTTCAAGCACACACACAGTGTGTGTAATTACCAGTAACCCATTTCAGTGAACATCTCATCAGCTTAACTGTAGACACGATAGGGAGTTCAAGGAAAAAGATAATGGAATTTCTGTATTTAGAGTAACAATGATATCCCACTGTGTACAGAGTGGTATTATCTCCCTATATGGTCCGACATTTAAAGGTAGCTGTTTGAGATTCTCATTTCGCTTGACCAATTTGTCACAAAAATTACCTTATTTCTTCTAATTATTTTTAACAGCATTTTGAGACAAAGAAGCAGATACAAAAAACCCATCGTTATGTCAACTGAGGCTAAATACTGAGGCATGGATATGTTATTTATTCCAAGAACTGAAAAGTTAGCTAGTGAAATGAAAGCTCGTGTGAAACACGGGCGAAGAGCATTTCCCAAGATAATTTTGTAACACATAATTTGGTACTCATAGGGCTTTAGATGTCCCCAATTTGGGCACACCCCCTATTAGGGGTGGCAAGTTTTTTAGGATGGGACAGAGGGTGGAGCACATACCCCTGGAAGATGAGCAATCAGCTAGGACTCATCTCTGGTAAAAGTGCCTCCGAAAAGGGATTTCTTCACCAATGGGCGAAACCCAGTGTGAGACAACACCAACTTTATTTTGCGTTTCATGGGCCAACCGACATTAAAAAATCGAATAAAAATAAAATTTCAAATTGTCACTTTTATATTTCCTATGAAAGTTTGAACATAAAGATTTTAACCCCCTTTTTATTCCTGATTGTATGAATTAGGCTGTTGTATTCTATCTGAAACAATGGCAGCAAATAAAAATGCCAAACAACAAAAAAATAAATACTTTTCACTATGATTTTTTCACTGTAAGTCAGCAAATTGTTGTTGTTGTAAAATGCTGCTAATACTACTCAGGCAATAATGACATTCAATGTAAATCGGGAACCGTCACTGACTGTGTGATCTATCACTCTGTCATGGTACCCATATTTGGACAGTGATGCAGTATGTCAGGGCTAGGAAATGGAGGGTGTTTCAACAGCTCAGCCAATACAGCATGGTTTAAGTTACTGTTGAAGCAGGAGGCTGTTGGAACACTCGCAAAATTCGCTAGATTGTTCTGGAAGACAACCACAGCCACAACAAAATGAGGACATTGTTTGATTTGAAGTGTATGTTGGCAGTTAACATGTGAATTAACATACAGTTTTTGACCTTGAGAAAATAGGTCAACATCAGTCATATTCATTTGGAGAGCCTATCTTCACTCCTTTAAAAATTATTGCTAATGCTAAATTTGACCTCGATAAAACAGGTGAAGGTCAGTCAATTTCATTAAGCTGCTGATCCATCACCAGCTGCATATGTGGTATGACAAGAAAGATGGGCAGACAGAGAGACAGACAGACAGATGAAATGAAAAATTCAGTTATAGAGAGGAAAAGCAACACCGAGTAGGGATGACAATTTCATTCTGTATATTTCACTATTATAGCATCTTCAGCAGTGAACAAAGTTACAAACAGCTCCATACGCACAGTATATATACAAGGCATAATTTGATCTTAGCCAATATGTATTAATGACTAGGTAACCTGACAGTGATCTACAAATGGTGTGATTCAGGTGATACAATACACACTCTACAAATGTTGTAACTCACATGGAAATATACAATTATGAAACATGCGAGTTACAGCATTTGTAGGTTTCCATCAGTTCTGATGTGGATTGCCAAGAAAATTATACCAATATTATCTTAAAATGACAGTCCTTATCCAAACCTGACATGTGGAAATATTCAATGAACCATACTATATTCATTTGTGTACAGTTTACTTAGTTCTTGCCAAATAAGCAGATTATGTATTGTTTTCCTCAATTAGAGTGTGTATTGTATCACCTGAATCACACCATTTGTAGATCCCTGTCAGGTTATTGCTTAATTTCTGAAAATGTCCAACCTGACTTGACATAATTTACTGGTTTACCTATTCATGAATGTGTATTGGCTAAGATCACATTATGCCTTGTATATACTGTGCATAAGGAGCTGTTTGTAACTTTGTTCACTGGTGAAGATGCTATAACTAATAGTGAAATATACAGAATGAAATTGTCATCCCTACTCGGAGTTTTTCTTCTCTATTATTGGAAAATCATCAGCGGTCCCAATGGATTACTTCAATTACATGTAGATATACATGTAAAAATTTCCCAAGTGGCATGTGTAATATAGCAGGTATGTAGAAGTTTCACTTCAAACATCTTTCTACTTTTTCAGTTCAAAAAATAATTATCAACATTTGTAACTATGCTGTCAAAAAGCAATGGTATGAGCAATTTCACATCTCGAGTTGCAAAGGAATTCTGGGGACCTCCACATAAAAAAAGAAAGAAAAGAGCATTAAATGAGTAATAATTTGTGATTTTTTAAAATTGGCAATAATGCATCCCCAGACATCTGGAAGCCCAGGGCTTCACAGCCACTGGAGCCTAAAGAAATGCAACTGGTAACAGGATCAAATTATTATATCAGTACTGGAGAGAGAAATAGGGCTGATTGTGGAAATGAAGTGTTTACTTTGTTGACACAAGTGGTCCACTAGTCCACTTACATAGAGTGCATTATGTAACAAGTCAACTATTACAATATGAGGCCTGAAAGGTGAAGCAGAATATCAGTGTTACAGTACGTCTATTTGAACAATATGGCCTGACTTCAAGCTCCCTTGAATCCTTTCAATTCTCCATACTGACCACACTAATGGCAGCTAGCATATTTTCTCTGACTGCATTTTAGTTATGTGTGTAAACAGGGGTTGATGTAGCCTAGATTTAGATATATTTAGCTGTCTATACCCTATGCCACATGATTATGCCAGCGCTAACAGCACCAATGTCCTTTCAATCCATTTTTGAACCATAATGTTAATAATGGTTAGTAATTGTAAAAAAGAATGTATAATGAGATATAAATCAAGCATTAGGTTGATGGGCTGCAAAATCGATAAAATTTCAATCCAAAAAAACAAACTTTCAGTCCTTTGAAATCCTTTGTCTGTCTGACAATCATAAACTTCATGAACAGATGAAATGCCAAGAAATTGTGACTATATAAGTTTACTGTTTATAGTGCCACCCAATGATGAACAATATCACAAAACTACATGATGAAGCAAAATCCTCCTGGCCTGGGGAATGTAGATATTGGACTCTAGTCATGAGAATTCAGATCTTTAAAAAAATGGCCATTTGGCTTACAAGGGATGTGAACTATAACACTGGGAATGTTACATTCATGTTCAGCAAAATAGAAATACTTTTTCCTGATTAAGAAGCACATTTCTATTTTTGTGAAAACAAAATCATATTTTGAGATGCAAAAATGCATCTCCATGATTCATGATTCATGATTCATGATCCAACACCACCAAAATCTTGTCAGTCCTTTGCCTATCTTGCAAGATCATCATACCCAAATTTCATGGAAATCAAACACGTTGTTCAGAAGATATGATGTTACACATGTTTATCTGCATTCATGTTTATAGTGATGAGCAAATGCCACAAAATCAAGCGGGTGAAATCTAAAGCCCTAGGGAGATGGCACATAAGAGTTCAATGGAAAAAACTTTAACCATGATAATGGTTATGGAGGTTTTGACGTTAAGTCAGATAAATGAGATTTTTCATTTAAATGGCAATTTGGTTCGCACCGAAGGGAATTATCTTGTCGGCAATCCTATAGTTATGCTTGGCAACATAGAATAGAACAGTTTTTAAATATTTCTCCAAGCAAATTGGTAAATTTTCATCTCACGAAAAACGTGATTGAGACGCAAAAAACTTACCTTTATAGTTATGCCAGCTACAACAAAACCTTTTCAGCACATTGACTATCCTTCAGGACCATTGTAATAGAATTTCAAAGAAATCGGACAAGCCGTTCAGACGAAATCGTCAGAGAAAGGTTTACCTAAGCTCTGACTACAACGCCACCTAGTGAAGAGCAGCGGGTAACGAAACACAACCAGACAAATTTCCCAGGCCTAAGGAGATAGCATACAAAATTTGACCAAAAAATATTTAACGGTTTCAGAGATATTCACGTTTAAAGTCGCGGCGGCGGCGGCGGATCCGTTTCTCATGAAAACATAACAGCATCCACTTTGTGGAAATGCTCTAACTAGTAGAATGTTAGCAGAGTGTGCCAGAGTATTCTGTTCCAGGGCCAGGACAGGAGCCCAATAGGACAGTAGCCCTTATGGACATGAGCCCAATGGGCTTCTTTCAAAGTGGACACGAGCCCACAACTATATATTTTGATTGGGGAATATCGGGGAAAAAATATATGTAAATGAGAAGTTTAACAAATGTGGCACTGTACACAAGCAATTTGGCACAAAAAATATTAATAAATTATATAAATAAACAGGATTATTATCAAATTTCATGAAAAAACCCCAAAACAATAACCATATAGTTTGATTTCAAAAACTAACAAATCAGAGAAAAAAAAAAGTAAAAAAACAAACAAACAAACTTGGAATTTCATATTTTTGCTTTTACCATATATTTTACAAGTCTTAACTCATTCAGTACCGAGCTTCATTTCTGGCCTCAGTTCCAGTAGCTCCACAGCTGAGTCTCAATGCGTGCAGTGCACGAACATCCATTACAGAAACTGTCGACCAAAAGTTCATTTCAAAAATATTTTGTTTATGAAAGTGAATAAAATTTGAAACTTTATATCTCCATGAAATACACAAACATCAGAAATTGTGTTTGTGTTTATATTTTTATAATTATACATGAAATTATGCATGCAAATTTCATGAAAACATGTGTTTATCTGTTTGAAAAAATGCTTCAACAAAAAAAAACATCGAAATTGTCATGGTCTGGTTTCAGATGTACGTAATCTCTGGCTGGTAAAATTTATAGCTGATTGTAGACATACATTCCCTGGATAAAGATGATAATTTCCATAATTTATTTCATCCACATATTACTTATAAATTAAAGTTTTGATCTGGTAGAAATTTTCGTTGATAGTGATCATATTACGTGCAAAATAATGAAGTAGAAGTTTTTTTTTCTCGTCTGATTCAATCGCGTCCATGCTCCGTTTCCCTGAACCGATTTCAATGAATGACGTACCATAGTAAAGCCCATTCATTCAGCTTTCTTCTCGTAGTAAAATCACTATCGGATGGCCAGTGAAACGAAAGATTTGATTGGATTGAAAAAGGATGTTTAGAAATGATCTTTCTGATAAGCCCGCTGCTTTGGGCAAGTGGATTGGATAAGAGCGTTCATGTGATGTACGGCCCCGTAGGCGAGCCAATCGGGTTGCATCTTTCTTCGCGGGTTTCGTTGGAAGAAATGAAAACAGAAAAGATGGAGCGAAATTATGACAAGTTGGTGTCGGACATTTGGGAAATAAAGTTACCAAACGTATACGATCGTAGGAATTCTCAACAATGGATATATACCTGTACCTTGACAGAAAATATCTCGTGAATTCGTCAGATTTCTCAAGGAATCGGATGCCACTTCAAGGTATTTGAACATTTGCAAATGTCGGCCAAAACTGCGCGATTTTCTCACAGATCTCTTCTCGGAATATAGTTTTATTTCGTTATATTTTTCATTCAATACGAAAATGCTTTATATATAATCGGATAGATAGCGATCTTATGTTTCGATATATGTATGGTTTACGTGATATTTCTTCCTGAATAGACCAGGAAAACAAGAATTCCAACAGCCGTGTATACGGCCGACTTCATTTTGAAAATTTCGTGATTTTATTTTTTATCTGCGTTTTCAAACAACGATCTTGAAATAATTTTTCTGTTAGTCAAATCCAAATTTCGGAGATTGTTACGAGAGAAAATAAGCTTCGTAAACATATAGGCCTTTAATTACATTTGACAATGCTTAGATATGAAAATTCTATTTTCCCACGACAGTTATGTTTTGCGCCATATGGCGTCGATGGGGTTGAGGAGGCCCAGATCTGCGACGCCAAATGGCGCTTACGGTACCGAATGAGTTAATTACCATGTTCTTGAATAGCAAACTAAAGTACAAAAGCACATGTCTTAACAGGTTGGACAGTCAATTTTCATATTATGTCTTCACTATAGATTTTCAAAAATACATTGTTTCATGCCATATTTATCAAAATGTTCATTTATGAATCAAAATATTTGTTCATAAGGGCTCCTGTCCTTAAGGGCTCTTGTCTGCACTTCTTTGGTTCCATATTTTGCCAGATTTGGAACTCTATAAATTTCTGAGGATTTTAAATTGCTCAGTTGGTGATTAGTGTAAAAAAAAAAGTCCTGGAAAAGTGAGTTCAACCAGTGAGGTATGAAGTATTTAGAACAATGACGCAACCACTATACACTCAGAAGTGTCAGCTCCATATATGGTCATCAACAATAAAGCCTTCCATACATGTTGTCGATTCTCAATTAAGCTTGTTTCACTTGATCTTCAAAGGAAGAAACTTATTAGCAAGTCCATTCCAACCTAAGGAATCATGTTTCAGGAAATTTGTTCCAATGGACAGTGAGAATGTATGAAAAAGATAATTACTTCCTGAAGTTATATTAACAAACTGGTACTTCATGAGGAACCCTAAGTCAGATTACAATGTGTCATATTGTCAGATCATTATAGTGAAGATTCCTGTGAGAAGCAATCGATAAAAGAATATGGCCGGCTTATCACTTACTACTTCCTAATGGAAATAAGACACCTGAAAGACGTGAGTACTTCAAAACATATGATCAAAGGAATCACTAATTACAGGTATAAGGTAACAATAACAAAACTCTGTATCAAGCCATAATTGAGACTGACACTGAAGTAGTATGCTATCTGTTCAGTTTAATAGTGGAGTTTATAATTGCGAGCCCATACAATGTCGGGGAATAAATCCATATTCCTAACCTGGGAACTATAAGAAAATTCAGCATATATTAACATACATGAACATAAAGCATTAAACAGTACTGGTACCTTGAATAGGAAGTCTTTGGAGTTGGAGGTAAGTTAACTGTCTGATACGGTCAATCCTTATGATGCAATCACCCTATCAAAGTTTAATTAGCTTAAGTTTTGAGGAAAAAATTCAACCGCTCATTCTAATCAATTTGATCAGGCCATCCTTAACTGTTATGCTGCTAAGTTCTTTTGTATGCTGTACGAGAAGAACTGTTGACTTTTTTCTTTTTCTTAAATCCGGATTTCATGAGCAAAAATAGTATTTGATTTCGTTTGCTGGTGACTGGCCTAACATATCAATGTATCCCAACTAGTTTAGTCAATGCTATTCGACCGCATTTTATAGCAAAATCGATGATGTTGTCAGCGTAAATAAAATTTATTTGAAGAGACTACAGTATTTTGGTAGAATTGCGGTCGGAAATGGCGAATTATGAGGAATTACAGCGGAAAATCTTGGTTTTTCAGCTGCCTTTCTCCCTGGTCTTTTCCGACTTTTCGTCCGCCATAGGGGGTGTATGACGTCTCATTGGAAAGAGAATTCCTTGTAGTTTCTGAATAAAGGCTTGATTTCGAACGATGGCCAATCAAACAGACGATAACATCGAAAAACTGCAAGAGGTGTTTTCCCATTTCTCTAGTAATGCTAGCAGCCGATCCGATATCGGTTACCTTGGTTGGGCAAGCGTGGTAACGTGACCTACATCGAAGCGCTCATTGGCCAGAGCCCTTCAACTGAGTCAAGCTGATCTGAGGGAGACACCATTTTTATCTCATCGCGACAAAATTACGTGGTGCAGAAGCTCAACAGAAATTTGAAAATAAAGTTTGTTTAGCGGAGTATCATATACTTTGAAGGGGTTTTCTGTGAGTATTTTATATTTTCTGGACGGCTTCTCGACAACATTTTATGGAAATCTCCGTTGGCGGTTTTTTATATTTTTCATTTCTTCCTCCCGACTTCGTATATCAACTTTACATCCAGGAAATCAAGTCAGGCTTAGCTAACAATATATGTATGGTTTTTATCAAGTTTCATGCATTGTAAATTTGAATACTGGTGAATCGATCATATTCCAGTTCGCTTGCTAGCAGGGGTTTAGCCAGAATCAGGAAACAGGGCGTCTCAGCCATGTACTATCACAGGACCAATAGGCCGGGGTCCAGGGGCCGCCCAGGCCCCGGAAGCCCCAGGGGTTTAGATGCTCTGAGATGCATTCTAGGGCATTTCTCGCCATGCAGAGAGCACATCTCTGAGCCTCTTTCTACATACTTTCTGGTCATTTTATGTAGTATAAAAATGGAACAAAATGGACTGATCACTATAATCACTCTCCTAAATTTTCAAGGAGAGTTTTGATCACTCTCCTCAAAATTGCCAATGCAATGAAGAATGATATTGGAGAGAGTGATAACTCTCGTATCACTCACGCAAACCAGAATCCCGAAGAATGATCATATATTTTTTTTATTTTGTACTATATATAACATTTGTTCAGTTTTCATTATATTTTTAGTTTTTTCTGTTAATTTGTAGGGCCTATTCATACATGTAGATTCTATATCACGTTTTTTTAAATTTTATTTTATTTAATGCAGATTCAATATAGTTTTGCAAAACCTAGAACCAAATAAACGCTTGAAAAGGAAACACCGTTGTTGTTGCGTTTTGGTCAAAACAATAACTTGAAATTTATTGTCTGGTCACTCCAAGTCCCTAGCCCACCTACTTAATGACAAACTGCACATTTGCATTGTATTTATCAGCATCAATGAGCCAGGGAAACGTGTTAGTCCATGGTTGCGATAACTATGTCAGATTTGCATTTTTAGCAACCCAACTGGTGACGGTAATGGATCTCGCCGGTTTCTCTTTCGCGGGTCACATAACACTTGCCAGTCAGCCGGCAGTTGGTTCATCGTCATCCCTTGATTTTTCGTTGTCACAATCCGACGTATATGACTAGGCCTAGATACATTTTCCTTGCTGAAGAAATCTATCAATAATAGGCCTCGTTCGTTTTGACATCTTGCCGCTTTGTAATTCTCTCGCAGAGTAAAACCGACCTCCGCGCAGATAGATCGATTTGTTTGGGGATGATATCATAGTACTCTTGTGCAGAGAGCTGAGAGACCACATTCTCAGTGGCTTAATTATGCTGTAAAACTGCATACGGTAGTGGGTTGGAAAATCTACGCGCGTGTCAGATGATTTGAGAAAACCTGTAGGAATGGGGTTGCTCTCGTTTTCATGTTCATGCCTTGGATTTCTTCGACTCGAGGGGATTTCCACGTGGTCGACGTCCAACAATCCATTACAACTACAACAGCCACGTTTGGGTTTGTTTTTTCACGAGTTTTTGCTTGATGATTTTGTCCTTGGAAAGTACACCGTCTCGGGGATATGCATTAAACATTACCAATAAAGAATGGCCGTCCCGTTTTTGAACTGGCCGTCTCAATGTCACACACTGAGGTTGGCCGTCTCAAAGACAGCGAGACGCATTGCTGGCTAGTTTTATCATATGACGACATGCAGACATCATCAGATGTAACTTTGAACCCACTGCTCTCCCTTTGTTAAACGTAGGATGAAACAAACTTGAAGCTGGAGTTGAACAAGGATGTTTAGATCTCAATCCACTCTGAAACATTCCCCATGGCTCAACTTCACACACCAGGGCTTGACGTTAGATCTTTAGATCACCTGTCCTGTCGGGCAGGTGATTGTGCAAATTTACTTATCCAAGGTTAACTCCTACTTGCTCAACTTTGACAGCAAAAATTGTTTGCCCGCCATTTTGCGACTGGCTGCAGAGCGAATAAGTTCCTCCGTGATTGACTGATAGGCCCCAGCGAGACCAACGTCGGCCAATGAGCGAATGTCTAAAGGCCGAGTCGGGAGAAAAACCATGTGCGGAAGCATCACTGCAAATACACTATACAGGAATGGATGCAGTCGCGCTAAGAAAAAGAAATGAACAAAATAGACGTAAAAGTCTTGCTCCACCATAAATTTGACAAGTACTGCCATACTGTAAAAACTTGATTGTCTTCAATAGTTGCGACAGATGCACAGCTGGCAAATTTCTTCAGACAATCAACTTGTCCAGTCGGGCATGTCAGCTTAGAAACTACCTACCCCAGTGCTATTCTTTAATGTCGAGCCCTACACACTTCATAATTTTTCCAAAATTTATGAAGGCTTTATTACAATGAACAGTGCATGTTGAAGGGAGACAGATATTAGAGTAAAAGACAAACAGGTTTGTTCATGCTTAACTACAGCCAAATAAGCTACTTGACCTAAACACTTCTGCAATCACTGCCACACACTATACCATTACTATCAGTATCATTTGAATTGTTTCTTCAAAAGACTCCACATGCTTTTGTGAGTTCAATTAGTATGATACCCAGTTGAACTGGGTCCTTAATTAAAATCTTTCTGAATCCAGAACTGAATCCGGTTTGAGGAAACAGATTGTATTGTTCACTTTAGAACATGTACTGACAGGAAAACAGGAAATCTGACCTCTATTGTTGGTCAAGTATCCTGTCTCCAAAACGCTCTCTGACCTTAGTACATGTAATTGAAAATGAACCGTTCACTGATCTTCACATACAAATGTTATACAACTATGCACTGGGCAAGATGCCATGCCTCCTAAATGAAACATATAGTCTAACATGCATATATAGCTATACAATGATAATGATCAGCTGTCAATTCTATAATTGATTATTACCAATCAATAATGCTTATGAAATATATGCAATATTCATAAAATATAGAGTTTGAATCTTCAAAATCACATCTCCTATTTTACAAGATGTCTGGATCCTCTTTGAAAGAACATAAAATGAAAGATATGATCACCTGAATGAACCTGAATGGTTTTACCTGAACCAGAAAAATGTTAGCTCTCACAAATCTCTTTGAACATCAGCTAATTCCCTCCTAACCCCATGCAATGACTGAGGATTATTTGTGTAAAAGTAACAGTCAGAGAAATATCTTTGCCCCCTGGGTCTTTGTACTTTTAGCTAGGCCACTAATGGTCAATGTCATCTCACCCTCAACACTCTGGCATTTCCATTGTCTGTCACATAAAGACGGATGTAGGATTGACGACCGAGGCTCGATGATGCTGCTCTCCAAGATGTTGCCATAGCAACTATATAAATTATTATAAATTATAAACGAATGATTTCATTTTTGATAGGCTTCTGGCTCCTGACGAGTTACTCTTGACCAAAGGAGTACTGAGTAAAATTGTTAAAACAAAAAAATTGATCATTAAAAAAATGATTGTTGCCATAGCAACCATATAAATTATTCGAATAAGTTCATTTTCAATAGGCTTCTGGCTCTTGACTTTGTAATTAAGCATACCAAATTTGGAATTCATAAGTGGAACCGTTTTGCAGGTATCTCGCTCACGTACGGACAGATGGGCGATGGACGTACTTACTGACGACAATAACCCTAGGCCAAAATTGGCCGAGGGGAGAAAATCTGTTTAGCTGTGACTCGGCTCCTGTAGATTTGCCAAGAGCAATGCGAGCAGCGTTTTTCTGCCAAAATCAATCAGAGTTGATTGAATTTGACAGAGTATCAGATTTACTAAGACTCTTAGCTGACATATCAAACAAGGATGTTTGTTCCAATAGCTGGTAGGAGAAATCTTAATAAGCCACCAGTCCTTTCCTCATGTACAAGAAAGTGCCACTGCCATCAGCTGGATGAAAAAGACTAATTTTCCCACATTTACCTCCATAATGACTCGGACTCAAGGCCCTTCCTAACAACGGTCAGCAGAGTAGCTGTCAAATGCAAAGGAAACAGAATTCTAGAGAAGCCAGTAATTTACTTAGGCCCAATGAGATGGGTCAGGTAGGTGACAAGGAAATTTGTTCTCCCAATTATGTCCAAGATTACTACACGAGTCTGTATCTTGAAGGTCTTGGATGTAACAAATTGAATCGTAAATAAGAACTTCAGAGTGACCTGGCTGGTATGTCAGTTCGACATGGAACACCTTTTGATGGAATAAAGTACTGTTGGTGATAAGGACCTGGTTATCAGACATTCACACCAATATCATCACATAAAACACCAGATCACTTCGGAAAATTCGGAAACAATTCGAGAAAACTGTTCATGGATCTAGCAAATTGCAGCCCTAATCCACTCTTATTTCACGTAAAAAGTTCTGCTTAGGCAACACTTTGTCTCTGGCATTTCACCACGGCATTCAGGAATTCTACATGGCATTTTTTTTCCCAAAGGTGAGAAAATGTGTATTTTGTCTTATGCTGCCCATACTTTGGAAATCAAATATGCATGCAGGTTTCTGAATTCAGGGACACTGCTGAATTCGGTGATCTTTCCATTTCCAAATTGGGCAACTATTCCCAAATAACATTTACGAATTCCGCAATTTCCCGAACTGAGATATATACTCAACCGTTTTAGTGCATTTTGATGATGATGATAAACTTTATTTACTGAGGGTAACACAGTCAGTTACATGTGAAACTGTTCTATCCTGAGGCTCTCTGGAATGGTATACACACATAAATATATATATATATTTTAACAGGCACAATCATTATGAAATCTATATGTAATAATAGATTAATTGTCTATATACATATATTTACATTTTCTACTGATGTGAACTAATAATGAACCTTAACTTGAAGCTGTTCAAGTATGGTGCATGTTTCAAATCAGAATTTAATGAGTTCCACAATTTGCCTCCAGAATAAGCTATATTGCATTGAAGCTAGGATGTCTGTTGCTCCAGTTTGTCTATTTGTGATTTCATGAGTATGGATGAACAGAGCATTGATGTAAATATAAGGATGGTAGATGTTCATGGCTTCATATACAATTTTTTTGAAAATTGCTTTCTGGTATTCTATCCTGTCCGCTACACTCATCGAGTTGAACTCTATAAGCATTGGCTCTGTTGGAATCTGATATTATTTGGCACCAAGAACCATTCCCCGCAGAAAAATCCGTGTCAAGATTTGCTGAGACAGAGTCCTCACAGATGGGTGTCCAAGATACTGTTTATTTGAATGACATCCCTGAAAACAGCAGGCTTGTATTCTTTTGGACAATGATCTCGCACAAAAATGCCCCAGAAAACAGCAGGCTTGTATTCTTTTGGACAATGATCTCGCACAAAAATGCCCCAGAAAACAGCAGGCTTGTATTCTTTTGGACAATGATCTCGCACAAAAATGCCCCAGAAACAACCAATCTGTTATTGAAAACTTAAAAGTTTTGGAGATGTCAAGAAATATCGTTGAACCAGGAAGTCTGCCTACAAGACAAAGTAATCAAGTCAGCAAAACTCATCTTTATTTTATCCAGCCAATTTCTATGTTCTCAATTCGAACCAGCCTTGATTTATCTGACCACCTTCAGTCTTCAATACGAAGCTGCGCATCTGAAAACCTCTCGGCTCTGGGCGCCAGCCATTCATAATGTATTCATTTTAAAACAAGACTTCAGGAACACCAAGCAGCCAAGTAACAAATATACAGATTATGAAAAATTTTGCCATTAGAAATGGCCTCAAACGTTTCCGTCCAATCAGAGAAACCGGTATTCTTTACATAAGTCTGTTGATGCATCGACGATGTATACCAAATTTTACATCGAACATTTGAAAATTATCTGAGATAGAGATCCCTTTATGATTTCGCATAAATTAAAGATGGCCGCCCATCCTTCCCACCACTCAGAGAAACTGATGTGGTTATTCATTGCAAGTCTCTTGATACATAGATTCTGTATACCAAGTTTCATATAGAACACTGAAATGGTATCAAAGATAATCATTAAAGATTTTGCATAAATTAAAGATGGCCACCAAGGTTTCCGCCCAAGCAGAATACGAAGCTGCGCATCTGAAAACCCCTCGGCTCTGGGCGCCAGCCATTCATAATGTATTCAATTTGAAGCAAGACTTCAGGAACACCAAGCAGTCAAGTGACAAATATACAGATTATGAAAAATTTTGCCATTAGAAATGGCCTCGAACATTTCCGTCCAATCAGAGAAACCGGTATTCATTACCTAATTCTGTTGATGCATCGATGATGTATACCAAATTTTACATGGAGCGTTTGAAAATTATCAGAGATAGAGATCATTAATGATTTCGCATAAATTAAAGATGGCCGCCCATCTTTCCCACCACTCAGAGAAACTGATGTGGTTATTCATTGCAAGTCTCTTGATACATGAATGCTGTATACCAAGTTTCATATAGAACACTGAAATGGTATCAAAGATATACATCATTAAAGATTTTGCATAAATTAAAGATGGCCACCAAGGTTTCCGCCCAATCAGAAATGCCAGAACTGTCTATTGATACATCGATGATGTATACCAAATTTTACATCGAGCACTCGAACGGTATCAGAGATAGAGATCATTAATGATTTCGCATAAATTAAAGATGGCCGCCTATCCTTCCCGCCACTCAGAGGAACTGATGTGGTTATTCATTGCAAGTCTCTTGATACATCGATGCTGTATACCAAGTTTCATATAGAACACTGAAATGGTATCAAAGATATACATCATTAAAGGTTTTACATAAATTAAAGATGGCCACCAAGGTTTCCGCCCAATCAGAAATGCCAGAACTGTCATTTATCGTAAGTCTATTGATGCATCGATGATATATACCAAATTTTACATCGAGCACTCGAACGGTATCAGAGATAGAGATCATTCATGATTTTGCATAAATTAAAGATGGCCGCCCATCCTTCCGGCCACTCAGAGGAACTGATGTGGTTATACATTGCAGGTCTCTTGATACATCGATGCTGTATACCAAGTTTCGTATAGAACACTTGAATGGTATCAGAGATATATATCATTAAAGATTTTGCATAAATTAAAGATGGCCGCCAAGGTTTTCACCGAATCAGGGAAACTGGTTTGGTCATTCCTTTGAAGTTTCTTGATGCATCGATGATCTATACCAAGTTTCACACTGAACAGAGAAATGGTACCTAAGATACACAAGATTAATGATTTCGCATAAATTAAATATGGCCGCCAAAGTTTCCAACCAATCAGGTCCAGATTCAATAGGGTTCTGGGTCATGAGCATATGGATGTGCAGTGCAAGTTTGGTGTTCCTAGGGTAAGTCGTTCTGAAGATATCTTGGTAACAAGCAAGCTGTGATGGTTTCGCATAAATTAAATATGGCCGCCAAAGTTTCCAACCAATCAGGTCCAGATTCAATAGGGTTCTGGGTCATGAGCATATGGATGTGCAGTGCAAGTTTGGGGTGCCTAGGGTAAGTCGTTCTAAAGATATCTTGGTAACAAGAAAGCTGTGATGGTTTCGCATAAATTAAAGATGGCCGCCAAAGTTTCCAACCAATCAGGTCCAGATTCAATAGGGTTCTGGGTCACGAGCATACGGATGTGCACTGCAAGTTTGGTGTGCCTAGGGTAAGTCGCTCTAAAGATATCTTGGTAACGAGAAAGGTGTGACGGACAGACGGACGGACGGACAGACGGACAGACGGCCAGACGGACAGACGTACATGACGACGACAATACCCTTCGGCCAAATTTTGGCCGAGGGGTAAAAACCAGAACTGTCTATTGATACATCGATGATGTATACCAAATTTGACATTGAGCACTTGAACCGTATCAGAGATATAGATCATTAATGATTTTGCATAAATTAAAGATGGCCGCCCATCCTTCCCGCCACTCAGAGGAACCGATGTGGTTATTTATTGCAAGTCTCTTGATACATCGATGCTGGATACCAAGTTTCATATAGAACACTGAAATGGTATCAAAGATATATATCATTGAAGATTTTGCATAAATTAAAGATGGCCGCCAAGGTTTCGCCCAATCAGAAACGCCAGAACTGTCATTTATCGTAAGTCTATTGATGCTTCGATGATATATACCAAATTTTACATCGAGCACTCGAACAGTATCAGAGATAGAGATCATTAATGATTTTGCATAAATTAAAGATGGCCGCCCATCCTTCCCGCCACTCAGAGGAACTGATGTGGCTATACACTGCAGATCTCTTGATACATCGATGCTGTATACCAAGTTTCGTATAGAACACTGGAATGGTATCAGAGATATATATCATTGAAGATTTTGCATAAATTAAAGATGGCCGCCAAGGTTTTCACCGAATCAGGGAAACTGGTTTGGTCATTCCTTTGAAGTTTCTTGATGCATCGATGATCTATACCAAGTTTCACACTGAACAGAGAAATGGTACCTAAGATACACAAGATTAATGATTTCGAATAAATTAAATATGTTGGCCGCCAAAGTTTCCAACCAATGAGGTCCAGATTCAATAGGGTTCTGGGTCATGAGCATATGGATGTGCAGTGCAAGTTTGGGGTGCCTAGGGTAAGTCGTTCTAAAGATATCTTGGTAACAAGAAAGCTGTGATGGTTTCGCATAAATTAAAGATGGCCGCCAAAGTTTCTAACCAATCAGGTCCAGATTCAATAGGGTTCTGGGTCACAAGCATACGGATGTGCACTGCAAGTTTGGTGTGCCTAGGGTAAGTCGTTCTGAAGATATCTTGGTAACGAGAAAGGTGTGACGGACAGACGGACGGACGGACGGACGGACAGACGTACATGACGACGACAATACCCTTCGGCCAAATTTTGGCCGAGGGGTAAAAACCGAGGTGTAAATTTCACCTACAAACTAGAGATGAACCAATCAGACTGTACACGTCGATTGTGTGTACAGTGACCTCATCCTCAATTAGCGGCGTCATTACTCCTAATATGATGCCCACTATATAGGTCAGACAATCAATAATGCTCTTGTAAGACCCATTTCGAATTTCAAATGTTTTCGAGGTCAGTGACATCATGTCTATAAAGTTCTTTGAACATTGGAGGGAGCCAGATATATCATGGGAAGTTTGAAGTGGGAACGTGGAAATTTGCTTGATAAAATGAAGATGGTAAAATTCTATTTGACATACAATCTATCAAATGAGACCTCAAGAACTACCAATTTGTGATTGGGAACTTTAAAGTTTTGGAGGTGAAAAGATGTTGGCTGAACCAGAAAGTCTGCCTACAAGACAGAGTAACAAGTCAGTAAAACTCTATTTGACCTACACATTTATCAAATGAGACCTCAAGAACTACCAATTTGGGATTGTGAACTTTAAAGTTTTGGAGGTGTAAAGATGTTGGCTGAACCAGAAAGTCTGCCTACAAGACAAAGTAACTACCCTATTTGAAATACACGGGTATCAAATGAGGCTGGTACTAATAGTACTGCGTGGAGCTCTAACATGTCCTAAGGAAAGTGAATCATTATCCCGATTATAAATCATTTTTAACAAAATATTGCAGTTTGTATGTGTCGATGGTTTAAGATTGAATTGGATTTTCATTGATTTCATTAAGCTATTGACAACCTACAACATAGGCTTGAGATGGTCACTCACAGAAAATGTCTCAATACGTTTTTCGCTGTCTTCACACAATCACAGTGAACAACCATTTCCAATGAAATTGTCAAGACCACTTCCTTCAGTATGATATTAATCACTTTCATTCAAAGTAATGTACATTACATGCCGACTTGTGTTACGATCTATTCCATCAATCGTCCTGAAGATCTGCAGCACAACTATAATCACAGATGTAATTTGTTGACTCATAAGTCCTTGGGCTATGATACGGGTGGTAAACATTTCTGAATTACAAGGATGGTGCCAGTTGCTAGTTGTTATTTTGCTTTGGTTGGTGCCGCTGGTCATTGCTCATAAGGGCTTCCGATAAGGGTCATTCAATGGATAAAAGCGGAAAATTGGTCTTGTTAGAAATTATTATGTTTCTAATGTGGTGGCTACTGTACAAAAGGAGAAACTATACACATGTATGCCACAAAAATTGATTCTCCCAGGTGCTCTTGCTTTCAGTGTGTTTTTGCCCAGTTATCTTGATTAGATCTAACATCGCCACCTTTCAAGCTAGATCACTCATCGGAGACATCCCCCCGAGAATCTTGGTATGACCACAGACCAGCCTAGCTTTGTGATATTAGAGGCAATCATTCCAAATTTGGCTAATCAGGCTTGTTCCACAGCAATTTACTACACATATCAGCCTCAGAGCTCTATTTGAAAGGTGTTAGTCCTGAAAAAATTCACATGGGAAACTAATTCCCACCACTGATGAGAAATTAATTCCCACCACTGATGCATTAGAGACAATAACACATCAGTCTATAAGAAACTAGGTGTGGCCCAGCTAGCTTATCTGATATTAAAGAGACAAACATTTTCTTGGCAGGTCTTACTTTGTCATACAAAACAGCGGAACATGTCACATGCCTAAATGGATTTGGGTGATTGGTCAAGTCAACAATTCCACATTTTTGTGCCAAGCATAGTGGGTGAGAAAATCAGTCAATTTTTACCTATGCATGTGTTCAAACAGCCATATTGATGTATATGCATTGTGATTCATAAATCAATTTAGATATGTGAAACCATTCAGTTCTAATTGAAATTGTAATTGATTGATATTTGTTCCTTTTGTTGTATATTAGAGTAGTTTCTTGCATATTGTTTATAATTTAGAGGGGGCAAAAGGTAATATTTTTATATTATGCAATACTGTTGGGGAACCCTAAAATTACTGGGAAGGACCTCCAAAGACATTCCGATTACCAGTATCAAATTGAGAGCACCGAGGCTGTCTTTGATAGCCATATACGAACCTCATTTGTTACCTGATAAACTAGAGCGGGACCAAGCTTTACTTGCAGTAATCATCTGCTAGAAAATATCAGAGGAATTTACCATACTTTTATTATGTGATCAACAAAGTATATATTCTGGAAGATAAGAGAAAACACATTAACCATTAAACTTAAAAGTACCGGGTGATCAACAGGTCAATGATCACCATATACATCTAAGTGGATCTTCTGTCTTAGCATGCAGATGTACCGAATAGTGTTACCTCTGGGAAATAATAACCTGATTAGGTCAACATGTATAAATGATGAACATGACATGGATTATTCAATTCAAATTGTTTCCTGGATATAAACTGCACATAAATGAACAGTAAATTATTCTCTGGAGACCAGTAATCAAAATGTCTCTATCCGCTGTTGGCCATGGGACAAATTTGTTTCTCATTGAAATGAATTACCACATGGTTGCAGAAACGGGGAGTTACCCAAGTTTCTAATATTGAAGATAATTAAGCTAAAGTACCAGAGCGGTGACATATTCTGGGTATTAATTGAACCATAGTGATAGCAGTGGTATCTCCGGTATCATTATTGATGGTACCAAAGTGATACCAGAGAGGACTGTTATTGATTGAGTATCCTCTCTGGCGTCATTACAGAGAAGTTATAGTCACCGCTATGGTATCGTACTACTGTGCACCCATTATGTTTTCACCAAACAGGGAACTTTAATATGTAATATTCAATCTGAACTTTCTCCCATATATATCAAAGGAGATCTATATTAGGAGAGGGACCAGTTACCACTGGACCTTTACCTGATTTAATGTGTCTATGCTCAGCAGATTAGAATGTGTTTATATCCCTTAGCCTTAGGTTATGCCTAAGGTATTACAGGTTCATCTTTCATGTAAGGTTAACGAAACTACAGGAAAGGAGTTTTTTTTAGTACAACAATTGAGTCTAGATGGGACGGCTTCTCAATAATTTAAAGGAATGAACAATGGAATCTTACATGAAATATCAGCTATAATTTAGCAATGAAGAATATACTATTTGGGCTCCATTTGATGCTAAAGTTATAAAATACCTAATTTATTCATTATATGTATACTATTGATAAATCTATGAAATATCAGAGAGAGAGAATTAGGGTTTAATGTCGCATTCAGCAATATTTCAGCTATATAGCGACGACCAAACAAAATTCTAAGTACTCAATTCACTAACTCAGCAATCCAACGCATTAAAACATACACACATTAAAACTTATGCAACAGTCCAATTTCTCTCTGATGCAACACAAGATGTAATCCTCCCTCACCCGACTAAAAAGATACTCCAAAGTAGTCGCTCGATAAAAAGCATCTCTTACAATCTTAAAATCTATGCAGTCGATAAGGATATGTTTCACCGTGAGATCATCATGGCATGGAACACACCTTGGGACTGGCTCTTTTTTTAGTAAATGTTCTTGAGTTAATCATGTCTGACCGATTCTACATCGCCTGATCATATCAGAGAAGATAACAACTCTGAAACATTTGGCATGATGACGGTGTAAGAAACAGAATCATTGCTGGTGATCATTTTCCTTCAAATGGTGGTACGATAGTAGCTGTAAATTTCATATGGTTGGCCTTCTCAACCTGGACTCCTGCACAGTTAATTACACTATTTCTCAGTTTTTATTATCAGAGAGAACACTTGGACAATCCATTCGCGGATGGTTGATGATCAGATACAATGACGGAAGCACTACCAATTTCCCGGGATTATCAGCTATTTGCTGCATGGCGGCCTTTGAGATTCATCTATCTTTCCATTATAGATTTATTGATGTATGTACCACATCTGACAAGGGTGACAATATATTCCTGAAGAATACAATACATGAGATGACTGCATATATCCTGTTTGAATGGATAACTGCATTATTTATATCTTGCCAGTTCATGATTTAATAGCTGCAATAAAGTGATAGTAGTCTAGCTGTAGGTAGAATAACACCAGCTGAGCTGCTGCAATTATTGTTGGAATCAAGAATGAATATTGAATAGCTGAAGTAGTAGCTAATATATTTTTGATGGTCAAAGCACTTACCATAATCCTATGGGCCTATCTATAATCCTATGGGCCTATCTAACATCACAAAATGGAATGCCCTTGGGTAGAGAGTCATAAAAGGCAGACCTGTCCACATTCTACATGCCCTTTAGGATGAAACATCTAATCAAAGGTTCAAAATTAGGTGTTAATCAAGATCTGACCTTAGCCAGAGATGGGGAGCACCCACTCTTGTCAGACAGTTTGTAAAAGGCCTTAATTAAGGCTGGCCACACCATCAATTCTGTTCTGAAATAACCCCTTTATTGGTGATGATGTTCCTCCACACCAGACAGGGAGTTCATCAGACCAAAGTCAATATGCTCCAGGTAATGTCGCAGCACACAAATAACTCATCATCAAAGAATTATATTGTATTAGTTTTATTACTTACATATCTCTGGGTGCCGTTTATCTAAGAAATGACTACCGGTATTTACTTAATAACACACGCTACCTGCGACCACAGACCATATGTGGCACTAATTAGTGAAGATATGACAATGGAGATATTAGATTGACAGGACCTGCATTTGCATGGGAATCTGATTATCGTCCTGAACTCCTGAAATTATTCACAGGAATGCAACAGATTGGCGATTTTTTTTATAGAAATTTGTATGGAAATGCGTTGGGGGAGGGAGGGAATTTGGCTTAATGTCACACTTGTTTGTTTGTTTCACTCATATGGTGACAGTCAGTTTGGTTGGTGGAGGAAGCCGGAGTACCCGGAGAGAACCACCGCCCTTCGGCAAGTAACTGACAAACTTTCACACATGGACCAGCTGGGCTCGAACCCATGCCGGTTCAGCGGTGTGAGGCTAGCGGTCACCAGCGAAGCACCTTAGACCACTCGGCCACCGAGGGCCCCTTGATAGCTTTGGATTCCCAATGAGTTAAAATATGAGAATCTGTTAGGATTTCAGTAAATTACAATGAAAAGAAAGGCCTGGTTCATATACACCAACAAGTATCACATACAGTGTGGGGACGGTAATTCAACCAATAATTCCATCTCTGTAAGTGCAGCGAAAATAGCTTATATCTGGGAATATTCTTGATGGCACCAGATACTAAGTGTCACATTTAGTCATAATAGGACTTTTCTTCAATTTGAATGAAGAATGGGAAGGTTATTTTTTCTCTGTGTTTGAATAACACAGTTGAAAAGTGAACTTCCTGTGATTGAATTATTAGGGGAATTACCATAATTATGGGCTTCCTAGTATGGATAAGCTTGTTAATGCCCGGTATGATTACATCTGAGGAGTGCCAAGGGTATTGACACCTCTGAACTATCTCACTCAATAAAGGATTGATCACAGATCATTTATTATTAGGATAACACTGGATTAGTATAGCAGTGCTGTGAGCTTGTTATCTCCAAGTGGGAATTGAAATCTGCTGAATCTGCAATCTGACATGTCACGAAGAAATGATTTGTACTGATTACTGGAGGACATGGTATTCCAGGGTTGATAGTGTTAACCTAAGGGGATATTGAAACCTTGCTTCCTGACATCAGCTTGCTCAGTCTACTACTATTACATGGTATTCACACATTTCACAATGAAACTCCGAAGTCAAGCTGTCACTGCAATATGTAACAAAACTGCAGTCTAATTGTTCAAATTCTGCATTCAGCATTTAGATTTCTATTCAAAGAAATCAACTATTATTTCATCTCTAGGAATAGGTATCAAACCACACATTCTCATCTTGATTAGTATTAATCTTGATCAGATTTTAACAACAAAAAAACTAAAAAAAACTCTTGTCAAGTCCAGCTTGACATTTAGCCAAACCACAGTTAACCAACCCGCAAAGTGGAAAATACACTGATGAAATTTTAAAAGCTGACATAAACCAACTTGTGTATCAGCAGGAATTTATCTATTGGCAGGAAGGTATGAATTTCATCAGGCTATATACTGATGGTTCTAAAGATGATGATGGAGTAGCCTGTGCTACTACTTTTGGTTCCAAAACTAAATCCTATTGTTTACCAGACAAGAGTTCTATATTTACTGCTAAAGCCGAAGCCTCGGATGGTATAGATCCTGCAAATTCTCAGATTCACTGTCATGCCTCCCAGCAACTAATAATAAATCCTCAACTCATTGCCCCATCTTGAACATTCTAAAATTATATGACCGAAGACTGGAGCAACAGTTTTATACTGTATTTTGTTGGCTATATAGTCATGTTGGCATCACAGGAAATACTGATGCTGATACAAAGGCTAAGACAGCCCTAGATGCTGAGGGGGATCCTCTTGATTCCCACACAGCGATTTCAGATCCTCGGTCTGTGCCTACATCATAAAGCTGTTCCAATTTTATGGGATTCTGAGGTTATATCAACAAACTTCAAGACTGCTTGAAGCATTTCAGTCATACTTTTAATCATACGTGTAGTATCAGCCATTCATGACTGACCAACATTTATTACAAGTGAACCATATGGCAAGCCAAAGCGCTTTTTATTCCGAATTTCCGATATCGGGAATTCAATTCCCGATATCGGAAATTCTAATTTCCGATATCGGAAATTGCAATTCCCGATATCGGAAATTCAGTGACAATTTTCGATATCGGAAATAGAATTTCCCATATCGGGAATTCAATTTCCGATATCGGGAATTCAATTTCCGATATCGGAAATAGAATTTCCCATATCGGAAATTGTCACCGAATTTCCGATATCGGAAATGAAAGCTGGAAGCTTTACAAAACCTAGGGTGCATTCCACACCTAAATGATGTGCGGCTAGAAACAGGCAGGATCTTCGGCCATAAATAGATGTAAAATCTTTAACAAAAACCTTGTAAAAGTATATATTTTCTAAATGGGCACACTAGTGCCCTTATTTCAGGAGACTTGTGAGCTATTGAAATTGAAAAGGAAACACGTACAATCCTCCGTAACCCTTCTTCAAATTTTCTGGAAAACTCCATAAAATATGTGAAAATGTGCCAAATTCTACCCGCAACCCAGCGAAAACGTATGAAATGATTTTCTTTTTATGTATGTTCAAGTGTTTCCCGTCCAAAGGATAATTTAAAATGGCGAAAAAAACGGGGGTCGACCTACTCGTCTTTTTGTAAAATGTTATGGCTATGAAGGAATCATCATTTTCGCTTCCCGAAAAAGTGCGGATTTTGGTCCGCCGGATATTCACTTCCGGACACGATTAACTCTGTAGAGGCGAGTGGGTGCGATCAACAAGCAATTATTATATCCTCATTTGGAGAGATGGTTATGTCCAGCAGGGTGATACTATAGATATCAGTTAGTAGTAAGGTAAGAAGAATTACCTTGTTGTCAAAATCGGGCGACCTTCCCTATTATAAACTTAGGGAGACACCACTTTGTAAGAAACCGTGGCAGTGTGGAGTGCACCCTAGAGTTGCAATTTCCGATATCGGGAATTCGGTGACAATTCCCGATATCGGAAATTGCATTTCCGATATCGGAAATTGAATTTCCGATAACGGGAATTGCCGATATTTCCGATTCGATATCGGAAATTGCAATTTTCGATATCGGAAATTGAATTTCCGATATCGGGAATTGCAATTTCCGATATCGGAAATTGAAGGTCATGAATATCCAGTCCTTGTCTTTTGTAAAAAGATGGTGAGCTAAAAAAAGTGTACCTAAATTAACCGAGGAGAGCTAATACGAGAGCTGAAAATCGCTCTCCCAAATTTCGTGAGGGGAGTGATTTTGTTTTAATTGTTTAACCTACCATATTATATTTTTGATTAAATTATTTTATTTTTCAATTTATTTTCAAACGAAAAATTAATGAAAATAAATTATTCTATTTCAATTTAAACAAGTCAATATCAAAAGTGATGAAGATTTCAACAGTCACCAGTGGGTAGTACGGCCGTACGTACCAGAAGATTGAGCAAGCTCACTCTGCATATAATACTCGTCGGAACCAACCATGCGCGAAGAGCAGTGTTCGTGGAGGTTCTCGAAAATAATCGGCCGATAGTATAAAGCATAGGAGACATGTGACAATGCTGCAGGCCTCTGATATATAGAGAAAGAGAGAAGGAATGAAACAGGAGTCCAGCAAAACGGCCGAATAACCACTAATAAAGAAATTGTGCCACCAAAAATTCACCCAAGTCTTCCTAATATATTAGTTAGTGCTCACGAACAGTTGTTCCGATCATATCCCGTTCTCAGCTCGAGTTTTTATCGATCTTTTCAAAGTCGTCCACTCGCCCTTTTTCCTGAGACAGGCGCCATTTTCAACGTGGTTTGACCTAGAAACCGTGGCGCTAATATGGCACGTGATCGTCGATTTCGCTGTCATTCAACATGTCAACAGGACTGAAAATCTATGTTATTGTTTGATTGGCTAGAACTTTAAGGTCAAGCGAATACGTAGCGACCTCTGGCGAACGATCTAGGTCAAACCACGCCCCCGGAGCAGTTGAAAATGGCGCCTGTCTCAGGAAAAAGGGCGAGTGGACGACTTTGAAAAGATCGATAAAAACTCGAGCTGAGAACGGGATATGATCGGAACAACTGTTCGTGAGCACTAACTAATATATTAGGAAGACTTGGGTGAATTTTTGGTGGCAAAATTGCTTTATTAGTGGTTATTCGGCCGTTTTGCTTGACTCCTGTTTCATTCCTTCTCTCTTTCTCTATATATCAGAGGCCTGCAGCATTGTCACATGTCTCCTATGGTATAAAGTGAACGAGAAGAATGTTTGGCGAATGATCAGACGAGTCCCAGTTCAATATTGCCCAAGAGTATTGACATCCTACTGACTACAGGCTCTGTGTGCTGATAATGATGTGTAAATCATCTACCTTTCTTAGAAAACTTCGTCAACTGCTTCAATTTGTTCAAGGAAGATTTGCTGCAGTTACCGCCAGTGTTGTCAGCTCTCCGCGCACGTGGCAAATATTGCACGATCCCATGCTAGGAATAGCCTGTGCAAGAGACTACCGATTGTCAAACAAGCGAAGAAATTATGGCCGCGCTGGAATTGACGGCGATCGTTTGCTGATTAAAATTTATTAAAGGCATTTCAGTTTATTCTCACAGTGATTTTCAGTGTGGAAGAGTTCGCAAAATTAACACCAACTGTCCGTACATTTAATAATAAGGCCGTTAGCAGACACAGCCTACTTATTTCTATATTTAATCTGCTGAATCTAGGTGCGTGAAAAACAGTGTACCTTGGATATGATTTAGGTGAGCGATGGTGCGCGAGAGCGATCGCTCACCTCCAAACGCAAGGACTGAATATCCGATATCGGAAATTTTAATTCCGTTATCGGAAATTTTAATTCCGATATCGGGAATTCAATTTCCGATATCGGAAATTCTCGAATAAAAAGCACTTTGGCTTGCCATAGAACCAGCCCGAAGTGTAGCCTACATCATAAAAAAGTTTACATATTTTGATCAATTGTACAGATTTTAAGGTTGTAAGAGATTCCATTTACTGAGCAGCTAGTTTAGAAGATCTTTTTTGTCAGGTGAGAGAAGATTTGATTTAAAGTTATTTGAGAGGAACTGGTTTGTTAAATAAATGTTAATGTAGACCAGTTATTTTATATGTTGTGTTTATCACTTTTAGAATGGTGTTGGCTTGTTGATTAGTGTTCTCAAGTTTTATTTGACCGTTGCTACATAGTTGAAATATTGCTGACCGAGACCACCTTAAATCTAATTCTTTCTCTCTCTCTCACCCTCTCCATTTCATAATGAACTCAGCCCACCCCTGGTCAGTCATTCCAATAACAAACCTCTAGTCCTCATGTGTGTCATTAGGGTCATAATCAGAGTCATTATCAGGTGAGAATCAATCCACATCTTGACAACAATTCTCAAGTGCCTCACACATAGGTAATTTCCCACCAGGATTAAGGGCACAAAGGACAATAAAGTGGCTCATTTCTGGAGTAATTTCCTCCAGAAAGTCATTTTTACTGTAACTCAATACAGCTTCATCAATGCCAGTTCTTCTGGGTATACCATTTGTACCATTTGCAAAGCAAATGATCCAAATAGATTGACTCATTTCCACTAAAAACATAGAATTAGAAATTTTTTTTTTAAACAAATAAGGTCATATTGGTATCATTTCCCCTGCATGTCAGAATTGATACAATTGGACTTCCCTGCCCATCCACCCCAAGATCAGAATCTTTAGCTGACGGCGTACAATTTTCAGGATTGAGTGATGTTATGCTAGGGGTACATTTTT
>JAVTVY010005947.1:0-42424 GCA_036873755.1 Hanleya hanleyi
TTACCTGTCCTTCCTCACCTCAAGTATAACATTGATATCCGCCACCGAAATTCTGGTTACCTGCCCTCTCGCACCTCTAGTATAACATCGACATCCACCACCCGTATTCTGGTTGCCTGTCCTTCCTGACCTCAAGTATAACATCGACATTCACCACACGTATTTTGGTTAACTGTCCTTCCTTACCTCAAGTATAACATCGACATCCACCACCCGTATTTTGGTTACCTGTCCTTCTTCACCTCAACTATAACATAGACATCCACCACCCGTATTCTGGTTAGCTGTCCTTCCTCAACTCAAGTATAACATCGACATTCGCCACCCGTATTCTGGTTACCGGTACCTTTCCTTCCTCACCTCGAGTATAACATCGACATCCACCACCCATATTCTGGTTACCTGTCCTTCCTCACATCAGGTATAACTTCGGCATCCGCCACCCGTATTCTGGTTATCTGTCCGCCCTCACTTCAAGTATAACATCGACATCCGCCACCCGTATTCTGGTTACCTGTCCTTCCTCACCTCCAGTATGACATCGACATCCGCCACCGGTATACTGGTTACCTGTCCTTCCTCACCTCGAGTATAACATCGACATCCACCACCCGTATTCTGGTTACCTGTCCTTCCTCACATGAAGTATAACATCGCCATACGCCACCCGTATTCTGGTTACCCGTCCTTCCTCACCTCAAGTATAATATCGATATCCGCCCCCGGAATTCTGGTTACCTGTCCTTTCGCACCTCAAGTATAACATCGACATTCATCACCCGTATTCTGGTTACCTGTCCTTCCTCACCTCAAGTATAACATCGACATTCACCACCCGTATTCTGGTTACCTGTCCTTCCTCACATCAAGCATAACATCGACATCCACCACCCGTATTCTGGTTACCTGTCCTTTCTTACCTCAAGTATAACATCGACATCCGCCACCGGTATTCTGGTTACCTGTTCTTCATTACCTCAAGTATAACGGCGACATCCACCACCCGTATTTTGGTTTCCTGTCCTTCCTCACCTCAAGTTTAACATCGGCATTCACCACCCGTATTCTGGTTACCTGTCCTTCCTTACCTCAAGTATCACATCGACATTCACCACCCGTATTCTGGTTACCTGTCATTCTTCGCCCCAAGTATAACATCGGCATCCGCCACCCGTTTTCTTGTTACCTGTCCTTTCTCACCTCAAGTATAACATTGACATCCGCCACCCGTATTCTGGTTACCTGCCCCTCCGCACCTCAAGTTTAACATTGATATCCACCACCCGTATTCTGGTTACCTGCCCTTCCGCACCTCAAGTATAACATCGACATCCACCATTCGTATTCTGATTACCCGCACTTCCGCACCGCAAGTTTAACATCGACATCCACCACCCGTATTCTGGTTACCTGCCCTTCCTCACCTCAAGTATAACATCGACATCCACCATCCGTATTCTGGTTACCTGTCCTTCCTCGTCTCAAATATAACATCGACATCCACCACCTGTTTTCTGGTTAACTGTTCTTCCTCACCCCAAGTATAACATCGACATCCACCACCCGTATTTTGGTTACCTGTCCTTCCTCACCTCAAGTATAACATCGACATTCACCACCCGTATTCGAGTTACCTGTCCTTCCTCACCTCAGTATAACATCGACATCCACCACCCGCATTCTAGTCTGGGACTCTGTGTTTTGTTAGTATGAAGACCGTGATTTCCAATTTTCTCCGTCTGATTTTCATTGGAAGAGAAAAGTCAATTCTCTCGGATCTCATCGTGCCGTCCACTGCTGTTGTTGAGAACTAAATCTCTGTCTGTCATTTTTTGAAATGTCACAATGATTCCTGGTGGGGCTTTTGTTTTCTCGGCACCTACAACAGAGTGATGACGGGGTGCCCCCAGCCTGTTAACCATAAGGAATGACATTTGATTTACCATGTCGCTGTTTAAGTTCAAATTCTCTACTAGAAATCGCCGGGATATTTTTTCAATATAAGTAGCAGATAGGCCTATCTCAGTCTTCTCGTCACAAGGAATCCCGTAGATAAGTAGATTTACCTTTCGGTCGTGTAGGTCTTTTAGTTATGACTGTATTCCCAATTCCGTAATTCTGTTGAGCAGATCATGCTCTCTTTGTGATACTTGACGTCCATGGATAGCTTTTGTATTATCGGAAACCCGGTGTTCGACATCAGTAACAATGGACAGCGTATGCTCCATATCCGAACGAATTAATTAATCTAGCGTGTTAGTTTACACGCATTGTTTTCTTTTGTTAGCTCTAACACGGACAAGGTGTGGGATCCATGGTTCTAGTAATTATTATGAAATCTTAAAACAAAGTAATATTTTGATGTAATACCACGGCAGATATGGTGACTTTTGAGAACATCTGCTTCGTTGTGGTTCAAGGTGTCATATTTTAGATAAATTAAAAATTCCATGCTAAATGTATACAAAAAAGCATGCGAAAGCCCGATTTCAAATGTCAGTTGACGCTGTTTCGCGTCACTTGGGACTCTAAGCGCTAACAATATATACGGAACTTGGGTATTTTATTTGTACACATCCAGAAAAAGGTGATACTTTTCACCCTAAAATGGTGATGGCAGCATCACCCAAAACAAGGTGATGAATTAGAGCCATCACCCTTTTCCACCATCACCTCAAAAGGATGATAGCTATCACCCTAAAAGGGTGATCAGCAACGAGTGCAAATTTTTAGATCATCGTCCTAAAAGGGTGACGATCATCACCCTAAAAGGGTGACGACCTGGGCCATCACCCAAAAAGGGTGACGACATTGGCCATCACCCTTTTTCATCACCTTTAAAGGATGATGGACAGGCATCATCACCATAAAAAGGGGATGGGCCATCATTCATTTTCTGGCTGTGTACGAAAATCAAGAAATTAGTGTTTGGCTCTACAAACATAACACCTGAAAGAGTTGTTCTTATGTTACAATAACTACCCCTTTAATATACCTATTCTGACCTGAGTGAGTGAATGAGTGACTGACTGAATAGGATTTATCGTCGCTTTCAACAATGTTTCAGTCATATCACGACGCAACCACCTCGCTGGGGGTCTAATAACACCCCAGCCACCAGTCAGATTTTTGGACCGGATTCGGGGCCTTCGCGCACATCGCCGGAAGTGACATCATATATAGTAAAATAGATGTTTACCGAACATTTCGATTACTTTTCAAGTCTGCATAATACCCCTGTTGAACTAGCGTTAAAAAGAATTATCTGGAAATAATTTTCCCTGTTTCTCTGGACAGAGCATATGAAAAGTAGTTCGCTCATGTGCAACACTAAAGGAGTTGTTCGGCCAGATTCAAACTGAACCGTGCGTTGGTTGGTTTCCCCTATACCTCATAGCAACGTAGTAGAGGTAAACTTCCGCTATTGGTGGCAGGGATGGTAATGGCGCCTGCGAAATGGAGCATGCGCTGCGGGGAGGTTGATCACGACGAGCCAACTAAGCACCGCCCAGCCAAGTTGCGTTCCTGTTGCTTCAAAGAATAAATCTTTGAAGCAACATGGAACCAGACACCCACCATCCACCCTACATAACACCGAGGACAGCACAAGGCACAGACAGGAGGCTTACATTGGTGCAATAAAGACAAGTGCAATTCGAATGTATGAAGCAACAGGAACCTGTTCTGACCTGAAAGGTATACAAATACAAGCGTCTTCTCCGTCATTAAATATTCAGCCCTCGTCTATTGAAGAATTCCTGCGTCAAATATTCCAAACCCCTTTTTTTGTATAACATTATTATGATCAAATTAAAAAAAAACAATCGTAGCATACATAAACATCGGCTAGATGAACAAATTGTCACGGATAAGATGCCAAGTGGTGAGGAAATCCTCACAAAAGTGAACAGAGCATGTGTACTGGCACAGGGGCATGTTACCGCTCCAACCTTAATAAAGTAATATCCTATCAATGCTCCCCAATCAGGGAACGGAAGTTATTTCCTTATTCCTTGTTCCCATCCCCAATCGTGTATATCGCTATGTAGGATCATCAAAAGATACACCGTCAAGGTGTCTTCTGTTCGGCTGAGCCAATCAAGAAAGCCCCTACCATTGTGTTTCCTTCAAAGCACTATGAAGAGTTCTCGGGATTAGTCGACACTCGCGTTAGTGTAAGCCGGTTGGATCTCACAAGCGACAAATACAAATGGTGGAGCAGATAGAATTTAATTTTAATTAGATTGGTTACCGCTCGTAGGTATGCGAAGTGGGTAGAGGAAGACAAAAGGGCATACGCTAATGGCTGTGTATTTTAATTTGTCGTATACTTTAATGCTTGAAAAACATGAACTATTGGTACAAAATTTTGCAGCATGTATAACAAAGTAAGATCTACAAAATGACTAACATTTCTCCGCTATATCTACAACAATTTTCTCTGTGAAGAACTTTCAGTAAGTTTGCTCCATATAAAACTCCATAACTAGTATTGTAACGTGTGCCGGGCCGGTCAATGAACGGGACGCGGCTGAGCTTAGTCTCGTTAAATGGTAGCGTACAAGCTGTCAGGCCACGGTCCCTGCCGGCACTAGTCCTTGCCAACTAGAGATTCACTTCGACCTGTCACCTTGTCTGGATCGAGAAAGTAAGAGAGTGTAGAGACAACCAAGGCTGATATAGAGTCAATTAATGTGCAGTAATATTCAGTTAAATGTACAGGATGATCGTGAGTAAAGATGTAAATATGTACAGTTTATTATATACACGCGCCGCGTCAAGGGCGGCCTGGTTGCTGGCCCTTTCCACACGGTAGGTGATCGTAGGGGCGGCTTGGCTGCTGGCCCCTCTCTTGGTATGGAATGTCGTTGGACCAAGGCCAGGGATAGCGGCTCGACGTCCTTCCTTCCGCCGGCTGTTGGAGCGAGGCTATGGATATAGCGGCTCTCTTCTCTGTAAGATAGGTATATCGTCCCCCGAAAACGTCGTGGCTTCCCGCCGTTGATATGACCGTCTTCCCCTTACAGGTACGTATGGTCCCAGAGATTGCTCCGTCTTCCCACCGTGGAATGACCGTCTTCCCCTTACAGGTACGTATGGTCCCAGAGACTGCTCCGTCTTCCCACCGTCGATACGTCTGCTTCTACTTGTGAGAAATCCCCTCTACAGGGAGGTTCGTCTTCCCACCGTGGATATGTCCGTTCTTCCACAGTTGTAATCTGTCTTGCGAGGATGCTTCCGTGTCGTCTTCCCTCCAAGGTAAGTATATCTTCCCCCAGAAAGTCCCCTGAATGTGTCCTGTCTTCTCACCGTGGATATGCCCGTCTTCCCCTCGCAGGTACGTATTTTCCTAGAGATAGACTCGTCTTCCCGCCGTGGATACGTCTGTTGACCTTGTAGGTACCTATTCCCTTCTACAGGTCGGTTCGTCTTCCCACCGTGGATACGTCTGCTTCTTCTTGTAAGAATTCCACTCTACAGTTAGGTTCGTCTCTCCACCGTGGATACGTCTGTCTTCACCTGGTTTGTACGTATCGGCAATGCCACTTCTTCCGTGTGATTATTATCTCACCCTAGGTTAGTCTAATAACCGTGATCTTGGCTGACTTCTATCCAGGCGTAGTCTGGCTTGCGAGGATCCTCTCCTCAGGATGTATCCGGCTAGATGATGTGGTCTAATATAACGTCTCTGGCAGCGAATCTGTCTGTAACAGTTTTGAGATGCTGCTTCGGTGGCGTGCTCGTAGGCACCGTAAACGGCCCAGACTGAGGTACTCACGACGACCGATAAAACAGACCTTCTTCCGATAGACTTCCTTCAACGTCTCAGATCACATCAAATCGCCATGCTTCCTCTCACAGGTTGGTACCAGTTTTCTGTCACCCGTTTCACGGCGAGAACGCTCTCAGACAGCGTTATTCCTCTCCACCGTGAACACTTCAGGGCCCCCAACACATAAGCTGGCTTGTGAGAGTGACTTCTTCCTTCGAACTCCAATCAGGTAGGTACAGTTGGATCCTAGGTATCGCCAGTGCGGTATAGTGCTTCCATGTATCAGCAGCCCAATTCCATATCCCTTGGAATATTACCGGTCGCCCCAACGCATCCCAGCATTCGCCGACCACACTGCTGCTCGATACCCTTCACTAATACAACAGACACTGAACTTCCTATGTTCCCTCTTCTTCGTACAGGCACCGTCCATCGATTACACGTCTCCGCATGCAATACACTGTTCAGTCTATTAGCCCAATAGAAAAGTAGCTGTTACCTGATTGCAGTTCAGATCCGAAGTGATTTCCATGCCTGATCTCCATCTTTTATACACATCAGACCAACGTTCACATGACGTCGTGTCGCCCGTATGATAAACCACATTTTCCCGCAGCGCCATCTGCAATATCCAGTCGAAGACAACTCACATCATTGTACAGTTTAGGAACGATAACTCCAACCGTTATCACAGAGCAGACCTTGTGGGGAATTCCCGACTTCTAGTTTCACTTTCGTTACCGCTAATTATATCGCTGTATACAGTTTGCACAGTTTTCTTTGTTAACGGGAACATTAGATAGCCTTCTCCGTTGATATCACAGGCCAGGATGCATATAATTACTGGACGGTAAGTTCATTCAGTCATATATCTGTCGTACACCGTAATTATGCTGAGCGTTGTGGCATCATGTAGACCCCGATTTCCGTCCATTTCCAGGTTGGCGTGCACACTCCGTTCCAGACTTGCGCTTTGGTTCGGGCTTGTGCTTAGTCCTGATTTAACGTTTAGGGGATACCAATATTCGTTACAGTATCATGTATCGATGCTGACGTCGAGTTGTATAATACAATTCGACTTCGTGGTAAAAGGAGTGTGCAGCATAACATTTGGTAACATTCGGTCGAGACACACACTGCTGAATGACCTTTGACCGCGATGACTTCAATACATCCTCCATTTGCGTACACTTTGCCATCCATAAGATGGCTTGCGAATCGTATGTCGCCATTATTGCGGAGCGATATCCGATACTTTACCGTATACTGTTCGGTCTTCATCCGGTGGAGAACAGACTCGAGAAATCTGATAAATTACAGGCTGTTCATACTACTTCTGAAACGTATATTGTTTGAGCTTACAAAAGATACGGATATGAACAACTTGCGTATCATCCAAGAGGTGTTGTAGATCTGTAATTTTGAACAAGTAGGACAGTACATGACACGAAAATGGCGGGTTACCTTGGGTTTACGTCGGTAGAGATTAGCTGATTGGCTGACGACATCACGTGGTCTTGATTTCGGGGATTTCCCGAATTGCCGAAAGTAGGCTGAAAAAAGATACACCCGATCCCAGGGTCAGTCTTACTCAGATGCTTACAGGCTGTACATCCTCGATACATGAAACGACTGTCCTGTATGCATCAGACTCCTAAATAATTTACACGTCCGGCAGTATTAACAAAATTGTACCTGGCTGATTCGCTAATTGAATTTAGCCTTCCATCTTTCGACAGGAAGAAGTTTATTTTAAGTGCTACAACGTGATAAACTTTTTAACATTATCCGTGAGAATTCTGCTCCATGTTCACTGCATGTATCAACTTATGGTAGGCCATCGGTCCGTGTAACACTTGACAATTCAGCTTTCAATCTTGCAAAATTGAAAGTAGAAAGATGGAAAGCTCTATTTCGCTCCCGTATTCGAGCTTTCCGTCTCGCAAAATTGAAAGCAGAAAGATGGAAAGCTCTACATTGCTCCCCTGTTCGAGATTTCCGTCTCGCAAAGTTGAAAGCTGAAAGATGGAAAGCTCTACATCGCTCCCGTGTTCGAGCTTTCCATCTCGCAAAATTGAAAGTAGAAAGATTGAAAGCTCAGCATCGCTCCCGTATTCCAGCTTTCCAAAACGATATCGCTATCGTGGGACCCTAATCATAACCCCCGAAGGAACTTCCCGCGTCGATGCGTTGGAGCGTTTGACACACACACTTAATGCGTTGAATATGAGTTATCTACGTTTGAGGAAGGGTGGATCGGGTTTTGTGACCTGCCTGTGAAATTTCAACCCTGAGCCGCGCAGCCATATGCCATATACGGATTTCGCAATCCATCACCGCGATGCTTACCCTTATTGGTAGTACATGTTTGTTTGTATTTTTATAAGTACTATATTTTATATCAATTACAAATAGCGGTTGTGTTCATGAATGCCGTTCGCTTTTATAGTGCTCTAAACATCTATTTTTAGAAATGGGAAAATCTCAATGCCAATAACTAATGAGAACAGCGGGGTGCCACCTGTCCAGACCGGTCTTGTGCATCTTCACAAGTCCAGGTATGTAGTAATGTAAAGGCTTTTCAGACCATATTTTCCAGGGAGGTAATTCTTCGTTCCTTTTTTCCGCCAGGGGACGCCACCAGGCCCGTATGACGTCACTTCCGGTCTGGGTGAATGGAGCGTGACCTGGCAACATGATAGGATATGTACTGACCTGTCTGTGGGTTTTTCCACAATGTCGTTCACCTTCGTGTGTCTTCGCTCACCTCCATTGTGAGGTTTTTCCACAATGTCGTTCATCTTCGTGTCTCTTCGGTCACTTCCCACGAAAAGACACGGAGGTGGCCGAAGACACACGGAGGTGCCCCAAGATGTCAGGGAGGTGCCCGAAGACACAAGGAGGTCACCAAAGATGTCACGGAGATCACCAAAGATGTCACGGAGGCGCCCGAAGATGTCACGGAGGCGCCCGAAGAGTCACGGAGGTGCCCGAAGACACACGGAGGTCACCGAAGATGTCACGGAGATCACCGAAGACACACGGAGGTCGCCTAAAAGACACGAATGTCACGAAAAAACGTATAAAAGTGGGAAGTTTTAGGGGATTGCTGCATTCATTGGCCTGCTTCACCAACCTGCCTCACTAGACTGCCTGACTAGCCTACCTGACCAGCCTGAGCCTCACCGCAGCATGAGACGTGGAGAAGATTTTCCAGGGTATCCAGGAGCGCCTCCGGCTGATGCCTTGCCCGAAGGCGAGCGTGTGAGTGAGATTTATCGGCGTCACTGGAACACCATACGCCATTGTTTTCACCGTCACCGTCGTCTATTGGACTTGTATAACTTTCGACTGCAGGACCTCACGTATCTTTCTACCTATGCCGAGAACATTTTTACAGACCAGGTGACAGCTTTCAAGTTGAATATCACATTCGGCTACATCTTACGGCACAACGAGACGGACCAGTTGCGGTATTTTTATCCCAGCAATAATACCTATGTGTTTGATCAACCCTTCACGGTGACAGATGGAATTTCTCTGGAGCCACTCATCGAGCAACTCACTACGTTGGACCCGTTGGAAGGAGCGCGTCTGCAACGGCCCAACACCAAATGGATTGTGGAAATGGTCACCTACGTCACATTTTTCGTCACCAAAATGAGAGATCATCCTATCGGTGCTCCTGTCACTCTTCCACCTTGGCTGCTTCATCGAAAAGGACTGTATGCGTTAACGCGAGGCGCAAATGGTCCCTACAAAGACCGGAAATGTCTGTTTCGGTGTTTGGCCGTGCATTTGGACGAGTGTAATCCCCAGGCTTATGACAAAGTGGCCAATGGCTATTGGAGACAGTATTTACAGGAGCAATACCTGGATGAGCGGCAGTTCCGGGGAGTCCCCTTTAAGTATTTGGATGTCGTGGAAACTCTGTTCAACATCAATATCTTTGTATACCGATTACGACGCGAGGATAACATATTTGTGGCTGAATTGGTTCATCGCTCACCAGAACGGTATGCTTCTACGATGAAAGTCAATGTCTTCGACGACGGCGGGGTGAGTCATTTTTCCCTCATCTACGATATGAGCCTGTACGCGCAATCCTACAGTTGTGCCCAATGTCATCGGGTGTTCCACCACTCTTGGCACTTACATCAGCACGAGAAGATTTGTGACCACACTGTAAAACGCAAATTTCCTGGTGGTGTGTACCATAATACGCCTACTATTTTCCAAGAGCTGGCCGATGAGGGTCTTGTGATACCGGAAGAGGGCCGTTATTTTCCCTACCGCGCGTGTTACGATTTCGAGGCCCTGTTGGAACCCATGGACATGTTCTCAGCGAAAACGCAGTGGACGCAGCGCCATATTCTCCTCAGTGTGAGCATTTCCACCAACGTACCCGGCTATGACGTGCGCTCGTCTGTTTCGTGTCGTCGGGGGACTCCCATGAGTTGATTACTCACATGATGGGTTATTTAGAGGAAGTCAGTGCGGCCAGTACGGAATTGTTGGTGTTCAAGTTCCAGGACGTACTGGACCAATTGGACGAACGGATTCCTATACCCGGTGTATCGTTCAGCGACGATGAAGAGTCAGAGTCGGAGTCGGACACCCAGGAGCTGGAACACATTCAGTCGCAGGATGCACCTTTACCTAAGCCGTATGCGGAGAAATTGAAAGCCCGCTTCCTACAATACCTAGTCCAGTTACCTGTGCTCGGCTTCAACTCGGGGCGATACGATCTCAACATGGTGAAGGAATTTCTCACCATGCCCAGGCTAATACCATCAAGTCCGTCATCAAGAAGATCAATAATCATATGGCCCTCACTACCACGTCACTCCATTTCCTGGATGTACGGAACTACTTAGCTCCAAATTATAGCTATGATCAGTGGCTGAAGGCGTATGACTGTGCACAAACCAAAGGGAGGTAGAGGTTCCCTTACACGTATATATCGACGCTCGGCCGCTTGGAGGAAACACAATTGCCACCCCGGCACGCTTTCTTTGACGATTTGAAGCAAGTGGAATGTTCGGAAGACACGTACCGCGAACTACAGCAGGTATGGAACGACCAACACATGCAGACCTTGCGAGATTTCCTGATATGGTATAATAACTTATATGTGGTTCCTTTCCTCGAAGCGGCCGAGAAAATGGTTCAACGCTTTCGTCGTGAGATGCACGTCGACATATTCAAGGAGTGCTTGAGTTTACCGGGTCTGTCGCTTCGCCATCTCTTTCAAGATTGTTCCACTTACTTCTTGCTGATACAGCAAAAAGACGAGGACATGTATGATTGTCTAAAACAGAACATCGTCGGCGGTCCCAGTCTTATTTTTCACCGCTACGACGAGAAGGACGTCACCACTCTCCCCGGTGGGAAACCCTGTGCTAAAATCATCGGATTCGATGCCAATGCTCTGTACCTGTGGCCCCTTGCCTAGCCCATGCCCAGCGGTCATTATACGCGCTGGTTGGCGGAAGGTCAACATTTCACACCGCAACGCTCCCCCTACAAACATCTCGCCGACCAGTGGTTGGACTGGGAAGCCTATCGACGGGGAATTTCTATACGCCATCAGACCAACGCCACAGAGAAGCGGATAAGAGATCGCCGACTCCCCGTCGATGGGTTTGCCCTTGTGGGTAGAATTACAAGCGTCTAGTCCGTCATTCATAATCCAGCCGTCGTCCGTATTTCAATTTTACGGCTGCTATTGGCACGGCCACGAATGCCATTTCAGCGCTGGACGCTTCAACCAACGACGTGGGAAATCGGCGGAAGAATTACGGGAAGAAGTCCAGGAGAACGGAGATTACATCAAAGAGAGGGGATACTACCTCATCGAAATGTGGGAGTGTGAATTTGAGACCATGTGCCAGGCCCTCCCACATTTACGCCGTTTCCTTAAAGCGCACGAGCACCCTCTCAGTCGTCGGCGACTCCTCACTCTGCCACAGATGTTCGACGCCATTCGTTCCGGGCACCTCTACGGCTTTGTGGAATGCGACCTGCATGTTCTCGACAGTCTCCAGCCACTCTTCGCCCAGTGCCCACCCATCTTTAAAAACACACTGGTGGGTCGGGATGACATTGGAGACACCATGGGTGCCTATGCTGAGCAACACGAGTGTTTGCCTCGACCTCGACGGATATTGATTGGCAGTATGTGGGCAGAGAAAATCTTGCTGGGCACTCCGCTACTACAGTGGTACATAAGCCACGGCCTGGAAGTCACGCGCGTGTACCAAGTCTTACAGTACGTACCCAACGCCTGTTTTGCGGTGAATGCCGACATCGTGACGTCTGCCCATCGTCAAGGCGATCAAGATCCGAGTAAGACCGTCATCGGTGAATCGTGGAAATTGACGGGCAATGGCTATTATGGCAAAACGGTCACTAATCAAGATAAGCACATGAACGTGAACATCTGTACCATCCAACAGGCCCGCAAAAAAGTCAATTCTCCCCTGTTTCGGTCCGTGGAGGTCATCGATGACGATACGTATGAAATCGCTTTAGCCAAAAAGACTATCCATTTCAACCTGCCCCTCCAAATTGGATGTATGGTATACCAGGTGGCCAAGCTGAGGATGCTCCAGTTTTTATATGATTTCATGGGTGTGTATTTTAATCCATCAAACTGGCAACTCATGGAGATGGATACAGACTCTGCTTACATGGCCGTGTCTAATGCGGATTGGGAGTCCCTGGCCAAACCCGAGTTACGTTACGGGAACAGTGGCTACCTCGACGTGACCATTACCAGTACGACAAGCGGACGCCGGGCCTCTTCAAGTTGGAGTGGAGTGGCGATGCCATGATTGCTCTCTCCTCGAAGACGTATTACTGTTACGGTGGAGCGGAAAACAATAAGTTTAGCTGCAAAGGGGTGAACCGGCGCGATCCGGCCATCGACAAAACCTTGTACCTGAACGTGCTGCAAAGCCAGGGCAGTGCGAGTGGGACTAACAGAGGATTTCGGGTCATGGACCACCAGATGCGGACGTACATCCAGAAACGAGATGCCTTCACATTCTTCTACCCCAAGCGGAAAGTCCTTCTCGATGGCATCAGTACCACTTACCTGGACTTGTGAAACTATGACATTTGATATACTTCTCATGATATGAGTTAAAACTATAACTGTAAAAAAGTCAGAATGGCCGCCAGTCCTAAGTGCTGGCCTGCGCAATGCAGGACGTGGGTTCGAATCCTACTCCTCACAGTTTTTACACACCTACTGTATTCTTTTGTACATATTCTATACATTCTTGTTCACCTGAATAAAAAAGTCAAAAACATTACTTGTGTTTTTTTCCTGAATTTTTTTATTGAACATCAATGAACGTCAGAACAACAACGTCATAACAAAAACAATGAGAACACCGCGCGGTGCATTGAATCAATCAAGACAACCAGAGAAATGGGGCATGCACATTAAAACGAGAGGCAGTCCAGTCGTATACGATTACATCACGGGCTTCGGCTTGAGAATAATCATCAAACATTTGTATGATCGTTTGCATAGAATGTCCTCTACTCCGGTGAGTGAGATAAAACACACAGTACTGTCCGCATACACTACTCAAGGGTCCTTGTAATCTTTTAGTATTCCAACGCCACACTGTAGTAGATACGTCCATGAACTTCACCAAATCGGGATGCAGGGGTGCAAGTCCGTAGGGATCAACATATTCGCCTTGGCCCAGGGTGTCCACGTACACAGCCACCCAATGTTCACCGGGTCGAGTACGAGGGTCTGTATTCAGGATGTAGGCTGCTGGGGTGGTTGGGGTCGTGGGAAACACATTGCGTGGAAACACACCTCGAAAGGGTACCCGAGAATCTCGCTGGAGTATGGCCATCAGCTGCTCTGTATCCATGACTCTAGCTGGCGTAGTCACACAGGACGTTTCTTTGCTGATCCACGGTGATGACGTTATCAAACTCGGCGTAGCAAATCACGTTAATGGTATGGAGTAGAGGGACGGAGAAACGCAGTTCCAACCGTAAGTTTCCTTTCTTGAGCAAGGCCAGTTGATGATCGTGTTCCAAGGTTGGGGTGAGGTCGAAGGCGAACAAAGTGTACCCACGGCTAAAGTCTCGTCGAGTGATGGTATTTCCTTCGTCCTGATTGTTTTGTCCTGTGGCTGTAAACAGGTTCAGGTAGCTCCGCACATAGTGATGGTTACCAAAATCCGGTTGTAACGGACGGGCTGGAATTTGATGGCCGGCCACGTGGAGTGCCAAAAAGTTGAGGTTGAAATGTAGCAAGTTCAACGGATTCTCACTCCACTGTCCATTGAAACTGGTGTTGGTGACACACACCAGGGTAAGACGTTTAGGGAGATCCCCTAGAAATAAATTGTACCCGTCTTGAAAATCTGCTCGAACGCTCGTACCAGATTCTCTCCTGTTTTGGTCCGGATGGGTAGTACCCACGCGTACTTGGATAAAATATCGATACAGGTCAACATGTACCGGTGTACCGTCATTGTGGGCAGCAAATCGACTCATATCGACCAAATCGGCCTGCCATTGTGCGTCTACACATCCTACGATGACTCGGTTACGGCGAAAATGTCGTCGAGCTGCCCGATGTAAGCTATAAGTGTCTTGGGTTTTTAACCATTCTCGAACTTCAGTTCGACTGATGCCTTAGGAATGTGCAGCTCGAGGAAGCGCTCCCACAGCGCTATAAAGCGGCTGGACTGGTTGGGTTGTAATACAAATCTGTTAACACCTTGTTCACAGTCTTACTCCACGTGGACTCCTGCCGGCCGGCCTTGCGGGTGCCCCACCGGGTGCCCCACTGGGTTGCGCTGTTGTGTGTTCGCTTCATGATAAGACACTGACACTCTAGCCTGTGTGCACCCTATATATATAGTACTTCATCGACAATGGGGACTACTTTTTCCAAGGCCGCCCATAGATCAGGGTCCAGGGTAAAATGTCCTCCGTCCGGACAGATGAGTTGAGCAATAAAGGCGCCGCGGAAAATGTAGACCTGGTCACACAGGTGAATGCTATCACCGTCCAGTGTTCCCTTTAACACACGTTTCAAGGTGGTCCATCCCTCCGGTGACAGAGAGACGTCGGCTATGGGTGCCCACCCAGTGCGGTTATGGGTGAGGTCCACTCGTTTGGGGTACAACAATAGGGTGCAGCCAGGTGTGTCCGGGTAGCCACATAGTTCGCGTCGGGGTGCAGTAAGTCGTGGACGTCGGGGATAATAGATTTCAGCGCCTGCCATAATGCAGAACGGAGTGTGATATGGGGACCACCACGCTGTTCTAACCGGGGAAAAAAAAGAGTCATCTCCACCACTTCGTAGGTAGACACCCACTCCCACGTGCATGAAATCGACTTCGGGCTCCTTTCCCTGTAACAACCGTGTCAATAGAGTTCACCCTGCTAGGGTTAAAAATAGCTGCACCTCTCGGGGTTGTTCTTCGATGAGCTGCAGGTGATGGTCATTGACGATCAGGGTGACGTTGGCGGTGAGCTGGAACAACGCAAGCTCACCATCTGCTCCGCTCGCTCCCATGGTGGTGAATGACAAAACACTGGCTAGGGAGGCCTGTATATATAGAGTAGCGCCCTGTGCAGGCGCTTATACTACACCCTGTCAGTGTCTAGTGGACTAACCTATACTCCATGCAAAATAGGGTTGGATGGGTAATTTTTATACTACAATGTCAAGTGCCCATATGGGTATAATTAACTCCTAGTCCGTAGCCGTACACGTTACAGTTTTTTATTTGTTCGTGTCTCTCTATCCTAATCCGTACCCGTACACGTTCTGTTTTTATTTTTCCGTCTCCCTTCACCCTTCGTGAAAGTCCGTGATCACTCGGTAGTGTCATGTTAAATTAACCCCTAGTCCGTAGCCGTACACGTTATAGTTTTATTTTTTTTCGTGCCTCTCTATGCTAGTTCGTACCCGTACACGTTATAGTTTTTAGTTTCCATGGCCCCACCTTCGTCAAAGTCCGTGATCATTCGGGGTGTAATGTTATAGAGATACGAATATATTCAACCTAGGATTTTGCTATACCAGTTTGGTGCAAAAATACGGGATTGAAATGTTAACCCAGGAGGTATTACAAGAGCCTTATTGGGCCAATCAGCGTCCCGTATATCAACCAATGGAAATGACGGAGACAGAACCAATGAAAGAGGTTCGCCCTGCTTTAACAGCCAATGAAAATCCACTCTATATTCAGTATAAAACCCAGGCGCATTCAAATCACATTTTTCGACCCGTAAAGACGTATTCAAGATCATGAGCAGGGTAGCGAAAATGTCTACGACGAAAGGTGCGGCAAAGGAGAAGAGGGAGAGAGAGGAGCTGGCGAGGGGAGTGAAAGCCTTTTGGCTAGAGGAGATTCAAAGATGGACGCGGGACAACACCAACTACACGCCGCTCACCACTTTAACCGGGGAGGACTGGTTAAGCTCGCTCCGAGATGCCCTCAACGAATATGCACCAGCAGCATGTTGTTGAACATAGAACCGGCGAGGAATATGTCGTCACCCACATAAAATTTCGCTTCGTCGCTCCCCTGGTGGTCAATGACCGAATCGACGGCGTAATAAATGGCCTGTACTCTTATCCAGGTGTCCAACGTCAAGGCGATATGCTTAGGTGGTTTGTCGTCCCAGGCCGGTGCGTTAAAATGCACTTCCTCTTCTTTGACACTCACAGTTAAATATTCGTCTGGGCCGCCTGGTAGGCCTGCTGGATAATGTCATTGATCTCCTGCACAGAAATAGGAAGTAGCACCTCTTCCTTCGCTTGCTCAGACACTTGCTGGGGCACTGGCTGAAGCACTTGCTGAGGTATTTCTAAAGGTGTTAGTCGGGGACGTTTCGCAGGTGGACCGGACTCTTGGTGCGTACGTTTGGCACCTGTACGCCCTTCGGCGATGTCCATGTCCATGACTAAGATATTATCTTCTGAATCCTGGGCTTGAAGTAGACCTGCTATTCCTTCATTTTCCGTCTTCTTCAGCGCCTCCACGAAGGCTTGAAATGCTAAGGAGCCACGGCATGGTATGAGGTCGATGAGGGCTCTGTTTCGTGCCATATAGGTCTTCTCCGCCATGATCTCTACCCCCATGTGTTTAGTGATTATGTTTTCCACCATGAGCAGATCACATATATCGGCCACATGCTGCATCTCATCAACGATATGGATACGGTGCTGCAGAAGCTTAGCTCGGTGGGATGACTCCATGACTGTTGGCTCAGGCTGGTCAGGTCAGTAGCTGCTATAGTCAGATAGGCTGGTGAAGTTTCACTGGTGAGGCAGGCACAGGCTGGTGAGGCAGGCTCAGGCTGGTCAGGCAGGCTCAGGCTGGTCAAGCAGGCTGGTGAAGCAGGTTGGTTAAGCAGGCCAATGAATGCAGCAATGCCCTAAAAATTTCCACTTTTATACGTTTTTTCGTGACATTCGTGTGTTTTCGGTGACCTTCGTGTGTCTTCGGTCACCTCCGTGTCTCTTCGGTGACCTCCGTGACTCTTCGGTGACCTCCGTGTGTCTTCGGGCACCTCCGTGACTCTTCGGGCGACTCGGTGACATCTTCGGGCGCCTCCGTGACATCTTCGGTGATCTCCGTGACATCTTCAATGACCTCCGTGTGTCTTCGGGCACCTCCGTGACTCTTCGGGCGCCTCCGTGACATCTTCGGGCGCCTCCGTGACATTTTCGGTGATCTCCGTGACATCTTCGGGGACCTCCGTGTGTCTTCGGGCACCTCCGTGACATTTTGGGGCACCTCCGTGTGTCTTCGGCCACCTCCGTGTCTTTTCGTGGGAAGTGACCGAAGAGACTCGGAAGTGAACGACATTGTGGGAAAAACCCTCACTTGTATACGGACCTGACCGAAGAGACTCGGAGATCACCCAGAAGAAACACGGTGACCTCACCGAGGAGACACGGACCTGACCGAAGAAACACGGAGATCACCCAATAGACACGAAGATGAACGACATTGTGGGAAAACCCCACAACGGAGGTGAGCGAAGACACACGAAGGTGAACGACATTGTGGAAAAACCCACAGACAGGTCAGTACATATCCTATCATGTTCCCAGGTCACGCTCCATTCATCCAGACCGGAAGTGACGTCATACGGGCCTGGTGGCGCCCCGCTGGCGGGAAAAAAGGAACCAAGAGTTACCTCCCTGGAAAATATGGTCTGAAAAGCCTTTACATTACTACTCAGGTAAATCGTGAATGGTTAACCTGGACATTTTTGGTGATTCGAGTGAGTTCTTGAGTCGTTGCCTTGAGTCGTTGGAATTAGCATGTCGGTATCCCAAGCCGGTGGTTTTTTAGACAGGTCCCAGCCAAGAAAAAAACTAACATTTTTTCCGGTCAAAGTTTTCTCAGTGGTTCCGTCATCCTTGACTTATGCCTTTTCAATTTCGCTGAGGGGCCACCCTGGATTTGGCATCAAATCCAATATGTCGGCCAAAATCTAAAATGGCCGCCAATACCCATAGAAGCTCACAATTTCTTGCTCGAAAATTCATTTTCTAACCACACTAGGTTTGTTTCTAGTCCTACGTAGGGTATGAATAATTAGTTAATTTTGGAATGATTTGTAATTGGTCTGAAAATTCAATATGGCCGCCGAAATCCAAAATGGCGGCCAATGTCCATTGAATCACACATTTTCCTGCCCTAATATGTAGAGATGGACCATCCTTGGTCCGAATGCGTCCTCTGGGGTATTATCTTGTAGCTCTCGGGGTGTAGACCCCGATTTGAGGGATATCCATGTCATCTGTGACGTCATCGGTGACGTCATCAGTACGAGTAGTAGCGAAAGCGGGCATTTCGGAGGTGCAGTGGATTGCGTTTGGAGTACATGACGGCCTTTTTTCCATCGAGTTACCTGTGAGTGAGTGAGTGGGATCCGACTTGACTAATGTATCGTCCGTTTTCATCATTTTGCGCATGCGCAGTCTGGCTATAGTATAGAAAGCTGTCATTTTGGGGATTCGTGGAGGTTTGTTGAGGTTGAGGGACCATCCCTGGTCAAATGGACCGTGTGGGGTATCCGTGTGAAGTTCTCGTGTGTCAGACTGGCTTGTTTTCATTGGAAGTCGCGCCAATCTGCGCAATTGGGGTGTAGTAAGTAAAGTGGTCATTTTGAGAGGTGCGTGGGGGCCTGTTGAGTGATGAGGGACCATTTTTGGTCCGAATGCCTCGCGTGAGGTGTCAAAATGAAGCTTTCGTGGTGTAGACCATGACTTGGGGGTGTCCCTTTCATCTGTGACGTCATTCTTGACGATTGTGAAGGATGGTGTCCGTTGTAGAAATGGACCATCCGTGGTCCGAATGCGTCGTGTGAGGTGTCATCTTGTAGCAGCACCCACCAACGACAAGCTCAATGCTTCAACGCCCTGATGAATTAGCCCTGAAGCCCTGCGCGCCTATACGTAGCTCTACGGGTGTAGTCCGTGATAAGTGCTATTCTGATTGGTTAGTCCAAAAGTAGAGCAACAACAACAACATCATCAAATATTACAGGTCAATCCTTTTATTATCCCCTCCATCACAGCACATCCACGCCAAGGGAACCACTATGGGTGTGTTTACAATTCACTTATGCTATTTTCCGTGTATTCATTAGTTCATTGTTCTGATCTCAGAATGATGAGGGACACGAGTTAATCCTTATATGTACAGACACCACCACACAACGCACCGCACCCGCACCCTGGTGTACCCTATTCCCTAATGGCTATAGGGTACAGGGTGCACCACAGGTACGTGCACATGCGTGCGATGACGTCACTTCCGAGCTCTGAGCTCCACAAGCTTTGAGCTCCAAGAGCTCCGATCCAAGAGCTCTGCCACATGGAAGCTACCACCACAACCGGGCGTTGACGGGCGTCAACGCCCGGTGGTGGTGGTGTGTGGTAGTGTGTGGTGGTGGTAGAACTGGTATGTGGTGGTGGTAATAGTGATGTGTGGTGGTGTCTGTACATATAGGGATTAACTCGTGTCCCTCATCATCCTGAGATCAGAACAATGAACTTCTGAATACACAGACAATAGCATAAGTGAATTGTAAACACACCTATAGTGGTTCCCTTAGCGTGGATGTGCTGTGATGGAGGGGATAATAAAAGGATTGACCTGTAATCTTTGATGTTGTTGTTTATGCTCTACTTTTGAACTAATCAATCAGAATAGTACTTATCACGGACTACACCAGAGCTACGTATATGCGCGCAGGACTTCGGGGCTAATTCACCAGGGCGTTGAAGATTGAGCTTGCCAGCAGGATGTTGCTACAAGATGACACTTCACACGACGCATTCGGACCAACAATGGTCCCTCAATCGCTCAAACACATCCCCACGCACCTCCAGAATGACCACTTTACTTACTACACCACAACTGCGCATGTTCAGATTGGCATTCAGACATGTTCTTTCAATAAAAAACATGCCAGTCTGACTCTATCCCACGAAAGCTTCACTAGGACACCCCAACCGGGCCATTTGGACCAAACCTGGTCCCTCTCTACCCCAACCACCTTACTTCACACCCCCAAAATTCCCACTTTGGCTACTACTCCTACTGATGACGTCAAGAATGACGTCACAGATGACAGGGACACCCCTCAAGTCATGGTCTACACCACGAAAGCTTCACTTTGACACCTCACACGAGGCATTCGGACCAAGAATGGTCCCTCATCACTCAACAGACCCCCACGCACCTCCCAAAATGACCACTTTACTTAGTACACTCCAACTGCGCATGCGCATATTGGTGCAGCTTCCAATGAAAACAAGCCAGTCTGACCCACGAGAGCTTCACACTGATACCCCACACGGTCCATTTGACCAGGGATGGTCCCTCAATCACTCAACAAACCTCCACGAATCCCCAAAATGTCTACTTTCTATACTACGGCCAGACTATGTATGTGCACAATGATGAAAACAGACGATACATTAGACCAGTCTCACTCACTCACACACACGCGAATACACTCACAGGTAACTCTATCAGGTAGCTGGATGGAAAAAAGGCTGTCATCTACTTCAAACGCACTTCATTGCACCTCCGAAACTCCCGCTTTCGCTACTACTCGTACTGATTACGTCACCGATGACGTCACAGATGACATGGAAAAAGCTCAAGTCGTGGTCTACACCCCGAGAGCTACAACATGACACCCCACACGACACATTCGAACCAAGGATGGTCCATCTTTACCCCAAACACACCCCCACGCACCCCAAAATGCCCGCTTTCGCTACTACTTGTACTGATGACGTCACCGATGACGTCACAGATGACATGGATACCCCTCAAATCGGGGTCTACACCCCGAGAGCTACAAGATGACACCCCACAGGACGCATTTGGACCAAGGATGGACCATCTCTACATATTAGGGCAGGAAAATGTGTGATTCAATGGACATTGACCGCCATTTTGGATTTTGGCGGCCATATTGAATTTTCAGACCAATTACAAATCATTCCAAAATTAACTAATTATTCATACCCTACGTAAGACTAGAAACAAACCTAGTTTGTGGTTAGAAAATTAATTTTCGAGCAGGAAATTGTGAGCTTCTATTGGTATTGGCGGCCATTTTGGATTTTGGCCGCCATATTGGATTTGATGCCAAATCCAGGGTGGCCCCTCAGCGAAATTGAAAGGGCATAAGTTAAGGATGACGGAACCACTGAGAAAACTTTGACCGGAAAATTTTTTAGTTTTTTCTTGGCTGGGACCTGTCTATTTGCTTTGACTCTCGATGTCGATTTCAGCCTGACATCAACGTTATGCCAGCGATGTCACATCTCGAACAGTGCAGTGGATTGGCGTAGGCTAATGAGCTAACTGAGTCTGTTCACTAATTGGTTTGATTTAGAGGGTACCCCTTGATCTATTTTTATCCAGAACTACCATGGGCAACTAACCAAGGCAGTGTATAGATACCCTAACAAATCGATCGATACACTGGCTCCCGAGGATGGCCTGGTAGGTCACATGCCCCTCACGCTCCACACCTCTTATACGACACGATTTGCGTTTTATATTCTACTCGTCGTACCGGAAGTTACATCATAACCCTTCCACGTGCGAACTTAACATTGATACGTCAAAGTTAAAATCAAAAAGCGAAAAACGGACAAGTCGAGGCAATTTTCAATATTTGATTTTCATTTTTGGGCGAAGTAAAACGAAAAACGAAAATTCAAAATTGAATGTCAAATTTCAATTTTTGATTTTGAGAAACCGAAAACGAAAAACAAAAATTGAAAATTGACTTTCAAATTTCAATTTTTGATTTTGCGAAACCAAAAACAAAAAATTGAACTGTGCAAAGTTACACGCACACATTTGTCGTAAATTGAAATGTTGTAAGTTTGGAGAAACCAGATCAATTTTAATAAGTATCGCTCTCGTATTTCTATATGACAAAAACTCATTTTGGAAAGCTGGAATACTGGAGCGATGCTGAGCTTTCCATCTTTCTACTTTCAATTTTGCGAGATGGAAAGCTCGAACACGGGAGCGATGTATTGCTTTCTATCTTTCAGCTTTCAACTTAGCGAGACGGAAAGCTCGAACACGGGAGTGATGTAGAGCTTTCCATCTTTCTACTTTCAATTTTGCGAGATGAAAAGCTCGAATACGGGAGCGATGTAGAGCTTTCCATCTTTCTACTTTCAATTTTGCAAGATTGGAAGCTGAATTGTCAAGTGTTACACGGACCCGCCATCCCTGCCACAGTTAATTTCGTTGGACATTTAGCAATGTGTTGAAATTATAATTTCAATACATGGAAAATCAACCAATCATAAGCCCCGAATTTCAATGTATCGAAATTCAATTGCAATGTATTGAAAATCGACCAATGCAAAGCGTGTATATATCAATGCATTGAAAATCAACCACTGGCATGGTTTGTTACAGAGCTAGGTGCACCTGTTTCTGACCCCGTCGGGAGAGTTTAGTATTTAGGTGACATGCCACCCAGCTCTTCAAATAGCACTTAAAAAGATCTCAACCGAACTAAGAATTCAGTGTACTGTGAAATTTAAATAAAGCATTGACCTAATTGATGGGCCGCGAAATCCGTAGTAGCCCTTAAACTGCAACTTCAAGAATCAAACAAGAATCAAACAAGCTATCAAATATATGCTGCAGATCTAAGCGGTGATCTGTATATATTCGTTCAAATGCAACTATATACAAGCCTACCATCGAGGCGAAAAACGAACCCCCTTTGATGCGATTTTTCCTTTTTTTATTTTCATTCCCACTACAGTTTTAAAAAGATTCGGTCAGGCACCAAATCAGTTAAAATCTAGAAATTTAGTTATTGCAAACACTTCGACTATAGCCGTCCCCATCAAATAAAATTGTGTGATAACAGTAGTGAGACTGGAAATCATATAGAAAAGTTCCATTTAGCGAATCGATTTTTGACCCTGATATAATTCACTCAGTTAAACAGATTTGAAGTTGAGAAGTCACGTTGACTTGCAAGCCATTTTCATACCAGTAATATCTCAACTGTCTCTGTGAGACTGGGGACTGCCGATCACGTTATGTGAGCTTCCCGTCAGCTATAAGTTAAGCGTGATTAAGAAGGGAAATCATTATCAGTTGTTGCAATATTTGTAATCCAGTGTGATATAATGGGCCAGCGGCTTCAGCATAGGGTCCCTCGATTACTGTCGCAGTTCGACATCGCTGACCAAGCTGACGAAGAGCAAAATGGCAAACCTCCAAGAAAAACCCCGTTTCACTGGTTGATTTCCAACACATTAATATTACATTTTTAATACATCGAAATTACATTTTCAATAAATTAAAATTAAATTTTCAATACATTGAAATTCAGGGCTTATGATTGGTTGATTTTCAAAGTATAGATATTGGATTTTTAACAGATTGAAATTCGAGGCTTATGATTGGTTGTTGATTTTCAGTGTATTGATATTACATTTTTCAATACATTGAAATTCGGCTAATATAATTGGTTGATGTTCAATGTATCGAAATTATCATTTCAATACCTTGGTATCTATCCAACGCAACGAATTGTGGCAGGGATGGCCTACAATGTTAACTAAGGCCCGCTGCTGTTTGTTCAGCGAATGTTCTATATTTATTTTCAGTCCTTCTACATCTACAGGTAGGTCTATACCTCTAACTCAGAAACTAATTCTGTGACAGGTGATGATGACCTCATTTAAGAGGACTCGTTTCGCATCTAATTAACAATCAAAGCACTTACAGTTCCGAGGTAGTGTTTTCTACAAAGATGTGGATCATTGCAATATGTCTATTATGATTCGGAATGTGTTATAAAAGAAATTGTTAGGTATTTAATTTGATCTCATGGAATCAGATTTTCATAGATTTATTTGAGTTTTACAATGACCTATTACACCCCCTGTATAGATTGACAGTTTTTTGTGACATCAATAGGAAGAAGGCGGATTGATGAAAGACATAATTATTACTCTCTAAAAAAAACTTGAGTGAACTGTTCCACTCAAGTCTGAGTGAAATGTACCTGTTCACTCAAACTTGAGTTACTTTTCACTCAACTTGAGTTAAAACCACTCAAGTTCACTCAACTTGAGTGGGATGAATTTCCACTCTTATTCTTGAGTGAATGTCACTCAAGTTGAGTGCATTTAACTCAAGTTGAGTCAAAATCTCACTCAAGTTTTGAGTGGGATGAATTTCCACTCTTACTTGAGTGAAATTTCACTCAACTTTTTTTAGAGAGTAACTTTAATGCCCAGTGCGTTTCTTGATCATGAGAGAACCTGGTCAGTGATGTATGTAAAATTACTTTCACCCTTGAGTACAAAAATAAAATTATTGTCCCTGATTATTTTATTTTCAGATGCAAATGAAATGGATCTACAACGAAATTATTCTACATTCAAATATTTCCGATCAACGACGACCATCAGCTGAGCAGATTCAACATTTGCCAGAAATAACATTAAAACTATGCAAGGCCTATCATCATTTCAAAATGAAAATGCCGAGAAATATGGATCATCCTGATGCTAACTACCTCGGACAACATTCGCTGAAAAATTCTGCAGAGGATGTAGACATGGAGATGGACCAGGATTTCTTTCCATATCATTTGCTAGGTATATTAAATGTGACAAATAATACTTGCAATCATACAGCTGCATATTAAATCTGTAAAGTTTCTTATTGTTTTGTAATCCAGTGATGTAGGAAAGCGTAAATCAACGGCAGCAGGAGTCTTGCCAGCTTAACCTGTTGGAAATGAGACTAAATGTGATATATATAAAACTAGAGCCTTAGGCACTGAAACGGGGCTATTTAAATGTAAAATAGGCTGTTGGAATAATTTCACTAACTCTTTGATGTTCAGTCCCCATGGCGAAGAGCCATACAATTTGTAGTCTCACACATTTCTCTCAATAAGGATCTCTAGTGCATTAGTGTAATTGTACACATATATATATTTTTAAAAAAATAACTTGTGACCGATGAGACGGACATTTATTGTGAAACCAACCTGATGAAATGATAAATAATGTCTTTTCTGCATGTTACCAATATTTGTAAAATATTTTGACTTTTTCAGATTATGGAAAGGATATCCTTCAGCAGTATATGAATATTGAGATACAATGTAAAATCCTAATGATTAGATGGACTGGATCTATGCTGGGATGTATCCTCTCATGGCATCATATTATTTACATGTACCTCTTCCTGCCAGTACACCCCTAGTTTGGAAGGTTACAAATTCTGACAATGGTTGTATGCAGACTTGTACATGTAGATCACTGCATGCTATCTAAAGATGACTTGGAGTTTGACCCTATCAATTGACCCTATCAGCTAAGTGAACCAAGCCATTGACCTAGGTCATGCATGTGTCATGCATGTGTCTATGCTCTAAATGGTATAGAGGATCTGGTGGAGGGGATGTTTGTGTGTTAGCCCCCAAGTTACATACCGTGTATACAATTTTTGCAAGAATTGAAGCCTAGAAAATCAGAATTTCCTGCCAACATGGCAAACATATGATAAGTCTGCCTTAAACTATTTTCTTCTGTATTTCTTAATTGTTCTAGATAAAGTTTTTATCAACCAGTGATTTATGACATCCTTTCAGAAAAACTCTCTAAATCAACCTCTGAATAGTATCCATTTTGTATTCATGCTCTACAGCAGGAAATCTCTGTGAAAATGACATATGAACATATATAAGAATAGCAGAAAATATTTAACTTCACTAATATAGACCAGGTGAAACAACATCTAGCCAAAATAGTTGACCAAACTATCTGCAGTAGCTGAATAACTTGAGGACTTTTTTCTTCTGCTCTTCCTCTCAAAGCCTAAAGCAGTTAAATAAACAACCAGTCACCCTGGCAACGGTACCAAATTTGCTCAAGATTTTCCTCACTACAATACAGGATCATTAGTCACTACGGGACTAAATCGCCCCGTAAAATTTGCATGACCTGATCAAGTGAAACACCCATTTCTGAAAATTTGTAAGTTAACCCTAGCTAGTTTTTTGGAGACCTGTCCAGGCCTGGGATGGAGTGATCAAATGGCACCCCTGGTCATTTTTCTTACCCCTTGAGCTTAAGTTGAAACTTACAATACTTGGGTCAAGGTCTATCAGCAAATGTAAAAAAAATCCAATATGACCGATTTGATGACGTCACAGTGACGTCATCTTCAAAAACGGTTTTTTGATCGATTTTACGGTCAGATTTTTATTCTTATTATTATTTTTAATTTTTTGTTCATGCAAATTCTCCGCAAAAAGTGCATAATAAATTAGTTAATATTAATTTGATGTGAAATAAAGTAGTTTTTGTCCACTTTTCCCCACGCACCAGCAGAAATTTTGAAGAAAAATGACGAGAACATCACTTTTGTGGTACCCCATGTGGCCGCCATCATGAATTTACCTATGATCCCCTCCTTGGCGGATTATGTGAATAGGCTCAAAATGACTCCAATGTGATTAACTATAAAATAACGGAGTGTCAGCTCTCAATCCCTTCGTCGTTCCGGAGATACCGCAGAATTACAGTGTAAGAATCAATGCTACAACCTTGTAATGCTCTCCTCGGCAATAAAACAGCTCAAAGTAATTAGGTCAAAGTAAGAAGACGAAGACAAAGGCTCGATTAATCAAAGATAAAAAAGCAGGCGAATAATGTTACATAATTCTCAGTTTCTGTGTAGTGTCACATCCACGGTCAAGATTATTGTTTTATGAAATGATTATTTCTTCTAGTCCTATGTTGTTAACACCTAAATATTACGGGGGTTCGGCTAAAAATAAAAATAAATTAATATCTAGAGAAATAAATATAAACAGGAGAGATAAGACTGATCTGACACCGAATCGACTCTTATCTTTACTGGTCAATAAAAGTCTCGCGGACATTTTCCTTAATGGCGTTTTTAATTTTAATACTCAAAAGCGCAAAACATTATCCGACAAACCCTGAATAAAGAGCTAAAAATGAATCTCCTGCTTCCGTCATCTACTATATTAAATCACAATAAAAAGGTATACAACACCTTAATATATTGCATAAAATCCACTGGCTACTATTGCTACACGGGGGAGATTGGGTTATAACTAGATTCGCCAATATAACCGTCACAAACAAAGACTAGCAAGTTTCGGGATAAACTAAAACGGAATTATCTTGATATTGATGGCCGATATGTTCCAACACTTCCAAAAATAAATCCTAATGTACACAAATAACCTAGCACATTATGTGAGGAAACAGCCCCACCTGAAAAAGCCAAGAGAGTATTCCACGACAACCTTAGAAGATATTAAATGCTTGCCTGCTTGTTATAGCTGGCTAATTATTTATATGTCTTCTTGGTTAGCCTCTTGCTGTTTTGTTTTCTTGGTTAGCATTGAGAGGTGTGATTTTAGTCCGGGTTTGCCTAATCTAAGTCTTGTGGTGATGCGGTCGTCACGTTTACTGTCTAACTGGAATCCACCAGCCCGTCTATTTCCTCCACAAGTTATCTATTATATTTTATATTTACCAGTGTGTTTGTGTGTGTGTGTGTGTGCGCGCGCGTGTATGTGCGTGCGTGTGTGTATGTGCGTGCGTGTTTGTGTGCACGCAAAAGCCGTAATTAGAGGTCTGGAGAATAAATTCTATCTTCCCATCAGTCCAGTCGGACGCTACTCCACGAGCGCTTCAATTTGATACTTCACACGACCATCCCTGGTCCACCTCGACCCCAAAACGTCCATTAAAATGCCCTTTTCCCACAATTCCCTGACTGCGCATGCGCAACATAGCCTCACTTCCACTACAAAACGACCCAGTTCGACGCTACTTCACGACTGCTTCAATAGGGCACCTCACAAGACCCATTTGGACCCGAAAACGTCCACTGAAATGCCTCTTTTCCAATATTCTCTGTCTGCCCATGAGCGCCGTAGCCTTACTTTCACTGCGCACCAGTGTAGGATGCTCCCCCATGAGTGCTTCAAACTGATACGGTACGTAACACGACCCATTTGCATCGAGGATAGTCCACCTCAAGCCCAAACCTTCACGCAAATGCCTTTTTCTACTACTCGGCGGCTGCGCATGTGCAGATTGACACCGGAAACCCCGTGAGCCGGAAATCACCGTTGACCCCGAAGTGCCCTTTTGACCTCGGATGTGACGTCGCACCGGATGAAACGTCAGCTCCACGAGACTGCACACCATCACTCCTCACCCTCTAAAATAATGAGAGATTTTCTGTCTCTAAATCTCTTATCATCTTGGGGCGGGAGGGGTTGAGACGTCACTTTTTTAAATAATAAATAGGATTTCTATGTCAGATATGTGAGGTGGAATTGGAAGAGGAACTATAACTTGAAATACAGATTACATTTTTTATCTAATGAATACATGTACACGAAGGCCCGGCATTTTAATCTACCGGAACATTCATTTCAGCACCATTTTCAATTATGCCAATAGAAAGAATTCCTACATTTCCAACACAGGAAGAAACTGACAATCACCGCGCACTTCGTGAATCCGTTTGGATCAAAACACTTCAAACACGGCAACCCTTTGGTATGAACATAGATCCAGGTAAAGTTGCTAACAAAGAGTTTGTTCCCTTCGTTCTCCAATATAGCCGTAGGAATGTTGAAGCGGCCCGTATACTGAAGGAGGAATACGAAACACTCCAAACAAAACTCCGCTTGCCATTTCATCTGAGACCTATCATAGCGTACTCAAAAAATCGGAGCTTACGCGATTTATTGGTAAGGAATAAACTTCATCCCATATCGTGATCACGTGAAATTCTACATGGCATAAGCTAATATATAGCGGCCCTATTTGAACTCATACGAAACTTGTCTCTAGGAACATTTTTAAGATTTATAAATCCCTGTGCCCGTGCCTTCCACTTTTGAAAAATGTATAGTTAGGAACAATTGGTGGGCAATTTGGAGCACATTCTTGGTGTAACTTTGTGTCATGATACGTGAACTAAAAAATACCTTTCCTGACAAAGCTATTAAGAATGTAACAGTTCGAGTAGAGGTATCATTTACAGTACGGAATGGAACAGCATTGTGATAAACCCACACGTTTGTATGCAAAAAGAAAGAATATAAGGACAAATGTTTCCAATCATACACATGTAGTGCTACCTAATAATGTGCAGTGGTAAAGACTGAGACACAAAAAACTGATTAAAACTCAGTTTTAATCAATATTGTAAGTTAAATGTGTGGACACAAAATGATTCGTGCAAAAGTTCTAGGGTAAATCATTTGATGTGAAATGGAATTATTTGATAGCAAAATTGAAGGAAATGGTGTCCTTCATTTAAGGCGACACGAAATTCAAAACTAACAGGGGTTCGGTTTTGCGGGGGAATTTAATATTATACGTCATCAAACTATTAGTAATTACTATAAAGGAATATACTTTAGGTGAGTCGGCATGTGTGTGTATAAAGACAATGTACACTGCAACTCATCTAATAGTGGGTTGGTATAACATATAAGAGATATAAAACGAGAGATCCTGAAGGATCTTGGCACCCACCATTGTCCGATAATTGTAAGCTAATGACTAGAGGATATTTTTGTCCATTGTTACTAAGAACAAACGATTGATTTGTAATTTTTTACAGAATTTCGAATCTGAGCGAAAAAGATCGGAAAAGGGACACTGAAAAACACCAAGATATAATCTAAGTTTCAGGAGTTTCAAGATTTCTAGAAACTGTACTTATGTCGGTTGTTATAATACAAGAGAAATGAGCAAAGTTAGTCTGAAAGTGAATGTACATGTACGGAGGATCCTTCGCCTTTGTTTTGTAGTATTTTTATTTATTTATGTTTTTGCACGTGTCATCATTGGGTACTGGAAGCGAGGACCAATCTCTTTGACACTTTGGCATGAGCTATGAAACATACTTAAGATTTTATAATTAGGAACGAATGCTAATTCTGTTCTGTTTACTGGGCTAGTTTGAGATATCTCTTTAAAGATACCATGCCCGAAAATATTAAGATGGTACAATACTTAATACTGAAGGGATCCGGTCCGCGCAGTAATGTTGAAACTTCGAAAGTGCCTGAATCCTGATTATCTCCTTTGGATCGAAACATGCAGTAGTCTACAGTTGTCGAGTTGTGACATTGAGTCACAAGAGTGACGTCCCATGATGTAGCCGACCCGCTGGCAGACGAAAGGGTGGAGCAGTTCACTTGCTACCGCATGGACTGAAGAAAACTGATTTAAAATTTGAAGAAATACATTTTAATTCCGAATTATTTGAACTACTTGATATGGAGGGTGAAGGTATGGATATTATCTATAGTCAATATATAGAATGTGCCCCACCGTTTGATCTGCCGACTCTTGTGATGCAACGTCACGACGCGAGAATACCGTATTAATTTGAAGCGTAACTTGGATTTTCGAATTGGACCAAAAAAGGTATCTTGAACTACTAGGCTCCGGGGGGGACCTGTGTATCAAATTTCAGAAATATCCATGAAATATTTCCTGAGAATTCACGATAACAATGTTTCAAGGGGAAATTTAAGATGGCCGCCTTGTGGCCATATTGGATTTTCGATTCGGACCGAAAAAGGTATCTTGTACAACTAGACCATAGAAGGAACCAGTGTACCAAATTTGAGAAAGATCCATGCAGTAGTTCCTGAGAAATCACGATAACAAAGTTGCATGGGAAAATCCAAGATGGCCGCCTGTTGGCCATATTGGATTTTCGAAGACCATAAAAGGTATCTTGCACAACTAGACGACAATGACAACCTGTGTACCAAATTTAACAAAGATCCATGCAGTAATTCCTGAGAAATTACAATAACACTGTTTCATGGGGTAATCCAAGATGGCCGCCTGATGGACATATTGGATTTTGGAATTTGACCAGAAAAGGTATCTTGCACAACTGGACCACAAGGGGAACCTGTGTATCAAATTTGAGAAAGATCCATGCAGTACTTCCTGAGAAATCATGATAACAAAATCTCATGGGGGAGTCTAAGATGGCCGCCTGGTGACCATATTGGATTTTCGATTCGGACCAAAAAAGGCATCTTGCATATCGAGACTATAAGGGGAACCTGTGTACCAAATTTGAGAAAGATCCATGCAGTAGTTCCTGAGAAATGACGATAAAGTTTCATGGAGAAATTCAAGATGGCTGCCTGGTGGCCATACTGGATTTTCAAATCGGACCAGGAAAGGTATCTTGCACAACTAGACACCAAGGGGCACCAATTTGAAAAAGATCCATGCAGTACTTCCTGAGAAATGACGATAAATCTTCATGGGGAAATCCAATATGGCTGCCTGGTGGCCATATTGGATTTTCGAATCGGACCAAATCGGACCTACAACTAGATCCCAAGGGGAACCTGTGTACCAAATTTGAGAAAGATCCATGTAGTAGTTCCTGAGATATCGCGATAACAAGGTTTCATGGGGAAATCCAAGATGGCTGCCTTGTGGCCATATTGGATTTTCGATTCGGACTGAAAAAGGTATCTTGCACGACTAGAACCTAAGGGGAACCTGTGTACCAAATTTGAGAAAGATCCATGCAGTACTTCCTGAGAAATGACGATAACAAAGTTTCATGGGGAAATCCAAGATGGCCACCTGGTGGCCATATTGGATTTTCGAATCGGACCAGAAGAGTTATCTTGCACAACTAGACCCGAAGAGGAACCTGTGTACCAAATTTGAGAAAGACCCATGCAGTAGTTCCGGAGAAATCGAGATAACAGGGTTTCATAGGGAAATCCAAGATGGCTGCCTGGTGGCCATATTGGATTTTCGAATCGGACCAGAAAAGTTATCTTGCACAACTAGACCCGAGAGGGAACCTGTGTACTAAATTTGAGAAAGATCCATGCAGTAGTTCCTGAGATGTCGCGATAACAAGGTTTCATGGGGAAATCCAAGATGACTGCTTGGTGGCCATATTGGATTTTCGAATCGGACCAAAAAAGGTATCTTGCACAACTAGATCCCAAGGGGTACCTGTGTACCAAATTTGAGAACGATCCATGCAGTAGTTTCTGAGAACTCGCGATAACAAGGTTTCATGGTGAAATCAAAGATGGCTGCCTGGTGGCCATATTGGATTTTCGAATCGGACCAGAAAAGGTAACTTGCACAACTAGACCCCAAGGGGAACCTGTGTACCAAATTTGAGAAAGAGCCATGCAGTAGTTCCTGAGAAATCGCGATAACAAGGTTTCATGGGGAAATCCAAGATGACTGCCTGGTGGCCATATTGGATTTTCGAATCGGACCAAAAAAGGTATCTTGCACAACTAGATCCCAAGGGGAACCTGTGTACCAAATTTGAGAAAGACCCATGCAGCAGTTCCTGAGAAATCGCGATAACAGGGTTTCATGGGGAAATCCAAGATGGCTGCTTGGTGGCCATATTGGATTTTAGAATGGGACCAGAAAAGGTATCTTGCACAACAAAACCTGAAAGGGAACCTGTGTACCAAATTTGAGAAAGATCCATGCAGTAGTTCTTGAGAAATCACGATAACAAGGTTTCATGGAGAAATCCATGATGGCTGCCTGGTGGCCATATTGGATTTTCGAATCGGACCAAAAAGGGTATCTTGCACAACTAGACCCCAAGGGGAACCTGTGTACCAAATTTGAGAAAGATCCATGCAGTAGTTCCTGAGAAATCGCGATAACAAGGTTTCATGGGAAATCCAAGATGGCTGCCTGGTGGCCATATTGGATTTTCGAATCGGACCAAAAAAGGTTTCTTGCACAACTAGACCCCAAGGGGAACCTGTGTACCAAATTTGAGAAAGATCCATGCAGTAGTTCCTGAGAAATCGCGATAACAAGGTTTCATGGGGAAATCCAAGATGGCTGCCTGGTGGCCATATTGGATTTTCGAATCGAACCAAAAAAGGTATCTTGCACAACTAGACCCCAAGGGGAACCTGTGTACCAAATTTGAGAAAGATCCATAAAGTAGTTCCTGAGAAATCGCGATAACAAGAATTGTTTACGGACGGACGGACTGACGGACGGACTGACGGACAGACGGACGACGGACCACGGACGAGAAGCGATTTGAATAGCCCATCATCTGGTGATGGTGGGCTAACTAGAAACTGAAATATGACGGTCGGGCAATGCATTGAATAAGTGTTGCATGATGTAAGCTCCCTGAATTTAACGGGGTATGTGGTCTGGTGAAGCTTACAAGTTTAGGAGATAGTGGATGAGGCTCGGTGCCCCGGGGTGGGGACACCCAGATGGGTTGATTAAGTGTAGGGTGATGTAAGCTATAGTATGCTATGGGGTCGAGAGAAGCTTAGTTTAAAAGATATAGGGTAGGGCTCAGTGCCCCGGGGGTTGGACATGCTCTACGAGGGTAGAAGATGGGTTCAATAAGTGTATCATGATGTAAGCTCCCGGCATATATGAGGGTATGTGGTCGGGCGAATATTAGTTTAGGGGATAGAAGGTGGGGTTCGGTGCCCCAGGGGCGGGGGCATGTTCCCCGAGGGTAGTGGATGGGTTCAGTAAGTGTCGCCCGATGTAAGCATCTGGGATTCGGGTCGTGGGGAGCCTCAATTAGTTCAGGGGACATAGGGTGAGGCCGATAAGCTGTGGACAGGAAAACTGTGGAACAGTCCAAAACTTTAACATTTACTTTGACCTGCAGATAAACACGACAGACAGATAGACAGATAGATAGAAAGACGGACATTATTGTAGCACCTATATCGAGCTCTCCGCAGCTAAAGCTACGGGCCCGATAAAAATTTATTTAACCTACACACATATCGTTGACGAGCGGATTTATTTAAACGCGGTTGATATATTCCTGAACCTCATATGATATAGGAATATCATTACATATGAACACGAGCGGCGATACAGGAGTTCCAGTTCACGGTACTCGTGCAGAGTGGCATCGTATTGAACACTTAGAGAAGTAGCGGACCATTGCAACCGGCTGATGCACCCCCTCCCCCTCTCCCCAAAGAAGGCCCTTCACCGAACCCAACATGTTAAACAATCTCTGCGGTCCAGACAAAGGACTTCGGAATCAGAGGACGTTCATTTCCGGAGGTTGAATTTTTTTTTCGTTATATATTCATTAGGTTAAGTAGAGATGTCCTTGAAAAATAACAGAGGTTCATCATTTTCTTTAAAAAATTATGGTGACCAAATGCATGTATATCACTTAAAAGCCATAACGCTGTATAACATAAAAGCCATAGGGAGATATGACGTTTTTCTTACTTGTTGCTCATTAAATCAAACTTCCCAGGGTCAAATTTTCCCCATTTTGCTATATAATACTAAACACATATAGTACATGTTGAATATGTAATGGAAACAGAGGGACATCATGCTTTCTCAGAAAATATTAGCGGTATAACTGATAAACTGAGACTTTCCATCCCTATTTCCAGGAGGAGGTGAGGGCGGGGAATAGGGTAGGTGTACCCTCCAACTGTTGATTCTAAAATGCCAATTTTTTGTCAGTCCGATCACACTATCGAACCGTCGGTAATACACATAAATGGTTCTGCTGTGTCTTTTGTTGATTTTTATCCTATTTTGAGGTACCTGGGTGCTTTTGTCGGGAAATTCAGCCTGTTTTGGAATCTCCGACAAATCACCATGTTGTAGCCTCGTAAGAGCTCCCTTGAATGAAGAAAGTTGAGCTTGGAAATTGGCGGCCCGGAGACGGCGCATCTCACAATTTATACTGTCCGAAAAAGTGGGTACAAAATGCCAAAGTCGCGGAATATGAAGCAAAAAAGTTTTCATTGCTATATCCTGAGTAGGAAGTTCATGTCAGTTACTCCTGAAAGAACTCTTTCTTGTGAGTACAGTGCGATAAAGAAGAAGTCCTTGTCACTCTCTCTTGTAGAGTTATACTTCTTTGAAGATTTTTTCAATTTTTTTCACAAAGTTGAAGATGGCGGTCAAACCATGTGACATAGGAACCTTTTTTTGTATATTTTTGGTTGTCATGTTATATAATAAATATGTAGTCAACTTCGCCATCCAAATCACTTATTTGAAAATCCGACAAGTTTGATCGATTGTGGCCATTTACATTTACGGAGCAATTTGGCATACTGACCTTTGAACAGGTTAGGGCGATCCCGCTCTCTAAAAAGGGGGTAAAAAAGCTCGTTTTTGCTCAATAACCTTTGATTCCTTATAAACCAATGCATCAAAATATCAGGCGCATTGATTTAGCTATTGTTTCATGTCATAAAATTACTTTGTCATGTGAAGAACCAGCCAATGTTGTTCAAACAGCGCGAAGGATGTTTGGCCTATTATTATGCAAATTGGATAGATGACAATTACCTTTTTACTACCATTTAATGCGGATAGATACGTCTGTATGCGCCTCAAGAAGATTTTGCTGAATTCATTATGTGAACTGATAAATTGAGCGAAAACGACCCTTTTTATCTCCATTTTAGAGAGCGAGATTCCCCTAACCTGTTGAAGGAGCTATCACACTGATCATGTACGCGAAGTTACGAGTTGATCTGTTCAATGGTTCTATACAAGAACATCTTCAAATTATTCGGGTAAATCAAAGATGGCCGCCGGGATCTTTCTGGTGATAAGTACATGATCTGGTCAGTATTAATAACACTTCTAAGTTTCGACATCATCACTCTAGCGGCTTCGAAATGACGGACAAGACAAAATATGGTGCAAAGATAATAGTAATATAACGACGATAAACAGGTTCCCTGCCATACTGGATTGGAACCCTAATTATTTGCAGACAGAAACAAATGTATAGGTTTACAATCAGAGTTCTTTATTGAAGTAGATCTCATGAAAGCAAAATAACTTGGTCCATTTTATTATAAGCTGATCGATACCAGTAGTTGAGGGCCTAACAGTGTATGATATAAACAGGTGATTGGCAGTAATAATTTCGGAATATGAATCAATCCAATAGGTAGCGGCGCATTAGACTGGTTACCTCCCCTGTATATTTATACAGTAGACAAGTACCGGCCAGCATTGTTCCGCTGCCGAAACGGACTGAATTCGAATTCAAATTTTATTGGCTGATAATTTCAGCAGCCTGATTGGTTATTACAGTTCAGATCTGATTGATTATTACACTGTTCAGATCTGATTGGTTATTACACTGTTCAGATCGCCTTTCATTGGACCATGGTCGTTCATTCTTCCGGTGAGTGGATGTTCGAAACCGATGCATTCCTCAACACGAAGACTGAGTATAGATACAGACAGAATTTTGAAATGACGATGCCGGTCTGCTGTATGGACAAACATTTGAGGTAACCAGTCTAGAGGCGCCTTGCTCCATTGACTGCTGATAAAGTATTCTGATGAGCAGTGATAACAATAGTTAATACATCAATACGCTGCACTATTCAGAAAGCCACCGCTACCTGTACCCAGCTTCATTCGCCAAAAATGACTACGTTCACACTTCGAACTAGCCTTCATATATTAGAGCAGACTTAAATACCGAGATGTATTTCATATATACGAACCCGAGAAGAGCCAATCTATTGTGTATAGGGTGACGACACCCACCAGTACGCCAGTCAATCAGTAACCTAGTTGACACATTTCGAAATTCAAAAAGATTAGATGCCAGTGACGCCTCGCGTCTATTGAGTAACGTCCTTGAAGAAAACTAGTCGACTAATATACCAACGCTTTAGTTGGACCATCTTCGCATATCCAAGTCGAACACTACACGCGTTGCCTTGGCTGAACATAACACACTATCTGATCAGAATACGGGTTTGGTGTAGTCATAGCTCTATATATCTTCCGTGGTCCATATTAGGAGAGCGCAATGTATGACGTCTTTAAAATTCAAATTGGATTGGCCATTCGAAAGAAATTAACATTAATACAACCTCCACTTGCCATATTTGGAAATCACACGAGCAGACATCAAAGAAAATCCTCGCTGCACGGTGTTGGCTGCTCCTATCTTGACATCACTTGCGTTACCCGGTTTGAACAATTTACTCTATTCATCAGGTCAAGGTAAATGACAGAACATCAGTGTAGAATTTAACTTGAAATGTGAAAATGTAGCTGGACGCGTGATCATAGAAATATTGACTTGGTGTGAAAAAAAGTCACTACATAAAACGTGCCTATATTAGGGCACGAATCACGATGTACAATGAATTATTTCGAATAAACTACAGGCATACTAGCGTTCCCATAAAGTGAAGAGTCTCCCCGGTAACAGTCTGCTAACGGGCGGTCTAACAGGCGCACTTAAGTGGTTAAATTCCAATCATGACGTCATCCATTCCAATCATGACGTCATCCATTATAAGCGCTCTGATTGGTTACTCTATTTGACGTCCACTGAGAGAAAACTTACAATCGGAAAGCGAGCGATCACAGGCTCAGTGTGGGCCAGAGTAAGAATCTATAAGTGAACAATGACATGATTTATAATTGGACGTTAGCGTTCGGTTGTATAACATAGTAGGAATTAAAATAGAAGAAAACTAATAGTGAAACCCAACTTTTCATAGACATTTGAGCGCAGACAACCAACTGGTACATACATTACTCACCAGTGCATGACACTAAGGCAACGGAATTTCAGTCACATGGCAAGGAATTATGGTTGTTGTTTTTCAACAAAATAATATTTCTACGAGTTAATAATTATTTTCCACCGGTTTGTATACTAACATGTGAATGGAAATAGCGATATATATCCTACCCCTCCAATATAACCTGATGAAATACACAGGCCATGTAACTCTGCAATTCCGTTGCGTTAGTGTTTCCGCTAATGAGTATGTACGGGGCTATATACGTGCAGGGCTACCGGTTCTCGTCGCGCAAATCCCACCTATCTATCCTTACCTTATCTATTCTCTATTAGCGATCGCACAGCAGAGTGCAAGTCTTCTCTGCGCTTGGGCCAAAAGGAAAGATAAACATGCGGTTTCCAGCTAGTACCCATGCTTCCTCCAATACACATATCTTCGTCGCAGTATTGTATTGTTTGGGAATTATGCTGGTATCGGCCGACAGAATACGGACCGGGTTGTTCATTTTCGTACATCCTATCAAACCAAGAAGATCCGTTCTGGTCATCATTAATGATGCCAAGAGCAAGAGCGTTACCGGAGGTTCCCAACGGTACATTCCACATCACAATAATACGCTTCCTGCGACCATTGTTGACCAACCAAGTGGCGGTGCCCCAGGACCCCTGAAACGATAACCTCGTTTTATGGGCCACCATGACCTCTTTTTTACCCGGATGAATTCGTTGGGGAGGGTTTTTGATTTGACCACCGATGGGGAAAGCAGCAGGCGATGAAAGCAGCCATTTACTGTAGTTTTCTACTTGTATCCCGACTACAATGGAATGAACCGTGGCCATCAGTGCAGTCATGGATGTCCCCACCAGGGATGATCCAGCCAGTATCGCAGAAGAGGCTGCCGTTACAATACCTGCCGTTATAGCCCTCTTCTTTCGATAAACACCTGCAAAATAAGAAAAGTAAATGAGAATGAACGGACATTATTTAGAGAGTTGAAACTAGCCTCACGCAAATTTAAATGAACAAGCTCTAATAATTTGAAGATTAATTGGCGTAATTTCAATTTAAGGGATAAATTGGGCATTAAATCTTGTACAAGATCTTGTAAATCGATGAAATGGTAAATGTTTCAGATGACGTAGAATAAGCAACCCAGGTGTCCTTGATCAGTTTGTACACAATGAGATACTGATATATGCGTTGCGAAGGAGAAACCGGGAATAAAGTTCCAGTTTAGTGTTGGATATATATCGGTTAATAGTTACTGCGGTATAGTATAGTTAATCCCTTACAAAAAAAAGCTTATAGGATCCTATAAGATTTTGGCCCAAAATCCTATAAGATTTTTTAATAGGATCCTATAAGATTAAATACTATAGGAGTTTTTAATAGAATCCTATAAGATTAAAATCTTATAGAATCAAAAAAAATCTTATAGAATCCTATAAGTGTTTGTCCCAAGATTTTTAATAGGATCCTATAAGATAATATCCAATAGGATTTTTTAATACGATCCTATAGGATTTAGTTATGGAATAGATTCTCAGAAATATACAGGATTTCTCTATAAACTTTTTATGAAAATATTTGGATGAGTGATATAGGTCATTTTTTATGGTAAATCCACGACATAAAAAATGCCCCTGTATAGTAAATACATCAGAAAATGTATTAGTTGATTGTTTTGGATGTAGCACAGATATGTTACAGGGAAAGATATTCTGGTGAATTTACTAAAGCATGAAAACAAAAAGAACAAACAAATAAATATAATAAATATTTTCTTTATTATATACATGTGCACTATAAAGATAGGTATTTATGGAGGAACGTGAACAGAGTATCATCTCCATCAATTTCCAGTAGAACTTCTGCTCGTCATTCAGTTTAGATTTCATGGCACCCCGAATGGCCTTCTCGGAACCGGGAAAGTTCTTCTGGCAGTCGTCTGGAAGAGAATGGAATAATTTGCAGTTAGCCACTGTGAGAAATAATAACAATCCATGAATGGGGCTACATTGAAAATTTTTCGTACAAAGATCAGTACTTTTATTTCTTAGCAATTAGAATACTTCACAAATTCAATCCAAATTATTTTTAAAATTAATGAAGTTTAAGTTTAATCAACTGTCTCATCAATTAGCTACATTCTTAGTCAGTTAATACCTTTGTATGATTGGCCTGTCCCAGGATGTGATCAAACCTTTGCTGGAACCCATCAGTCTGAATTGTGGACTTCTTGGCATGTTGCGAAAAATACATGCATATAATTAAAACCAGATCGGTTGTATATATGGTTCCGTATGACATGCAAACCATGCAAGATGTCTATTATCCTTTTTTTAGTACTCCATGATATACAACAAGGGAGAAAAACAGTTTGTGTGACATTCTAAACAATATACAAGGAAAATATAGCCTGTTAATGATGATGGAAAGTCTAATCATAATTGATTATACTTTTGCTGATCACAGCAAAAATAGGTTATGCTAACATTTTATAATCAATATATTTTAAAACATATTTCTTTACCATTCTGTCAACAATTTTGTATGGAAATATTCTCTAATCTCCTGAAAGGAACAAAAATCAATAAATTTGGTAAATCAATAAACAGTTCAAAACAACAAGATAATTTATTTAGAGCTACCATCCCCCGAACCAGTTAAATCCAACTGTTTTGACATGAACAGTAAGTACACAAGCAATTTTGTGATAAAAATATCTCACCCTCAGAGGATTTCCTCCAGGGATGCATGCCAATGTCCAGGTCCCCAAGCCTGGGGTTTCCAAGCTGACAATTCACGCGATCATGACAATGACAATCCACACTGCCTAGATGAACCTAGGTAGATCTGAAAGTGATATTGAGACAGAGATATGGATATTTCTTTGTGAAAGCCATGCTATATGACCCATTAAATTTGACTGCAATTATAAGGTGAAGTACATTATTACAACCAGTCCATATAGCAATATTTATTGAGGCCAATATCATTTTTTTAATATGTATGTCAAGGGAAACTTGTTGGTTATAATAGCTGATGCTCATGGTGGGTCCACATCACAAGAGTCCCACTGTTCAGCTCAGTTTTTTGCTTATTAAGTTACAAAAAAAAATATAGTTATATTTATAACTTACCACCTGCATTCATCACTAGCTGCACTCATCACCATAGGCAATACAGTTCTTCAAACCTCCATAGTTCCAGTTTAACAAATCCACCTGATTTTTGCACTTGTGGTCAGCCATTTTTTCTTTGTTGTTGTTTTAAGATGATGGTGGCGCCTCCGGTGTTCAATTAAAATATCAAGGGTAGATAACTCCGCCCATTTCGATGAGACAGTGAAGAGGGAAAAAACTACCAGAACAGAAATTATATATATTTTATATTTAAATAATTGATAATAAGAGGATAATATAAAGTATTCCTTAATGGACATTTTTTGTTGCTGACATTATGTTAGAACTGATTCTCCTAAAAATGTTTTTCCCATTTTGTCCTATTTTACTATAAAATCATGGATTTGGACTGATTATAAAATCTAAATTCACCAAGATTTCTTATCTAATATGATACTATTTTGATAACACTAATATTTGAAAGATTGATATTATTAATATCTTTATTTTATTCAAATGGAAATACATTGTATAGATCACTTTCAAAGATCCAAAAGTGGTCACAGTTCTGAGTAATATGTCAGTAACCACATGTAAATATTTCACACAGTTGCAGCTATTTTGAACTGTGAAGTTCAAATCTGATGTTTAGTGATTTCATGTAAATGAGATTTGATGTCACTGAGTGATATCAAATCAGACAACTTTAAGCTGGGATATTCCCAGAGCTAATTAAGATCATTGAAACTTGTATACATGTAGTTCTAATTTATAATGTTATGTTACACTAAAAGTTTGTGGGAAAATTCCAATAATTCTAGAAATACTATTGGATTGAATCTTATAGGATTTTTTAGAATCTTATAGGATTTTTCAGAATCTTATAGGATTTTTTTAGAATCTTATAGGATTTTTCAAAATCTTATAGGATCTTATAAGATATTTGTGTAAGGGATAGAGCTTTATAGAAACAAGTTTGAATCACGGTATATAAAAACAGCAGTGCATCACGGTATATGTTCCAGTTTTGGATCACGTGATTACTCAATTGGAATCTTTAAACAGAAATCCGGGATTTCAACGGTTTGTGGAGAAAACTGCAAGCTGCAAAATTAACCAATCGTAAAGCTTCTGTCAAGTTTCAGCTTCTGTCAAAAGTTTCTGTCAAAAAAAAAACAGAACCAGAATTGCATCATACCAAATACGTGATTTTCTCTGATATATCACAAGTATCCGACACGGTCTGGCATAAAGGTCCAATCTCGGGGTAGTTATCAAAGAGATTCAGTAGTTACTTTGTTATTCTGACTAAAACATTCTCAGGGCGTCATATTGTAAATTGTTA
>JAVTVY010005948.1:0-38637 GCA_036873755.1 Hanleya hanleyi
ACGGTATGTGACCTTTAGCATCAAGTTCCTCCGTAAGACATTTTGAGTTTTTTAATATCCACATACATTCAACGCCAGAGTTTTTAGAAATAGTGGCGCAATGCCTTTCCCAAAATGCTTTTAACTCCTGAAGGGCCCTCGTCAATAGGGTTGAAAGAAGCTTGGTGGTGCAGCTTCTAGAACCAGCTATGAATCTAGCTTTGTATGGTGATTTATGCATTTTGGGAGTCCAGTATGGTTTTGGTATGTCGTTATGATTGGTTGAAAGACAAATACCTCTTTCCCTGAGAAACTTTTTGTGATTGTTAAATAAATCTTCCAGAGTAAATGCAGTTTGGGAGAAAGTAGTAAGTAGATGTATTTGATGAAGATATGTCTATACTCAATTCTTTAACCAGCACCTGGTAATAGTAATATTTACATATGAATATTATATTATTCGGAGCTTTGTCTGCTCGGACTATGACGAATTTTTACTCTGGAGATTTGCTAGAACTTCTTGCGAATTGAGGTTTCTCAGTACTTGTTTTGTTTGGGGAAGAGTGCTTCTGTCAATATGGCGGATTGTTTCAACGACCTTGCTCTTGGTGAGGTCCAGCCAATCAGCGAGTACTGTAGGTTCAACTTTTTCTCGCTTAGACCAATCAATAACGTACTGTTCTAATGCAGTCAGGACTATCTTTTGGTCCGCCTTCAGATTTATTCTTCTTGGCTCTCTATATTTAGGTCCTTTCATCAGGAGTAATTTCAGATCCTTATCACTCACCACATCAAGGTCACCAGTCACAATATGTTTGCATGGTGTATAGATCAAGGTCAAGGTCCTTGACCAGGGTCAAGGTCAGGTTGAAAATTCAGTGACGTCATACCTGTATCATGGGCTACAAATGTGCTAAATTACAGATTCCTGCATGTTGTAGATTTTTAGAAAAATGCGAACAATGTTTTTTACATTGTGCGATATTCAAGGTCAAGGTCACATCGGATCGTTTTTTAAGTAGCGCCAAAAAAAGACAATATTGTGCCCACTATTGTTTCATTGTTTTGTAATTGTCAGTGGGTTAGTTTTTCAGAAAATGGAAGCCGTATTTTCGATATTTGGGAGCTTACCACTTCAAAGGTCAAGGTCAATGCCGAGTTCTGAGACAAGTGGTGACCTTGTGACATGATGTAGGTCACGTGACCTTATTTTCAGGCTGATCGCATTAGCCGTTCAAGATTTCATCACCAAACTTTGCACATATAGAGACGCTCCTGGAGGTCAAAGGTCAAATTTAAGGTCACATTCTTTTCGGTCATTAAAGTGTTCATTAATATTAGGAGTTTCAATGCCGTAGCTTATTTCCTTATAAAATACCGGGTTTTGAAAAACATTAAAAGGGAGAAAACTACTTTCTCTTGTTACGTAACAATTCAAAAATATAACTACAGCATGGCCATATGTAACACTTACCAACCATCAACTTTCTTTTAGGTATGTTCTTTAGTTTTGGCTGTACACAGCCCACACGCAAAACAGCACCAGGGGAGAGAACTGGAAAACGGCTTGTTTGACCTACTTATTTTATTGGTTATTTTGTTGAGTGTATCTGCAAACTTTCACATTTTAAATTTCAGCTGCATCGCCTTATGCGTTTGGTCAATATTCGCAAAATGGTGTTTTTATCAGAAAAGCCCATAGCTCAATAGGTCAAGGTCAAAATTGAATACTTGTACCAGAAAGTACAGCCTCGTATCTACAAAGGTGCCAAATATCTAAGCTGTATATCAAGTCGTTTAGACGCTATTTCAAAAGTAGAATAATAATAATAATCCGTAGAATAATAAAAGGTCTTTCCATTTGTAATGGAAAGACCTAACTACAATTGTTTACACTCCCCTTACCCAAAGCGATTTAAACAGGCAAGAATCCGAAGACAATGTGGCACCCAATGCATGAGCTAGACATGAAAAGATCAAGATGCTATGGCAGAGAGAAGGGTTTGTGAAGGTGATTGACAATACCAAGTTCACAATCACGCAATTGTTACTGGTACTGCTTTTATGCTGTGTGTTACTCATGGTCCACCTGCTTATCAATTTTTGAAATGAATGTAAATGAAGCAGGTCTTCAAAGTCAGGTTAAATGCCAACTAAAACAAAACACTGTGCATAATGTGTAAAATGAGACCAATATCTCTGATGATTTGAGGAATTCGGGATTTAATGCATAAAACAGGGTTTTCAGCAACATATCAGAGTAATTTTTTCTAAGAGCCGTGAAATTCCGCATCTGTATCTCTATATAAATTTATACATTTTCATTTTAAAATTTCAAGGAAATCTATTTAGAATCAAAGAAAATTTTTTTTCAAAGTAATGACGTCGTTGGGTTTGCAATTTTTCTGTAACGTTGTAAAATTGGGATTGACCTGATAATTCAATATGCAAAATTCCCAAGGCGAAATGACATGTAGTTTTCGCCAATTTGAACCATGATTTGGTTGGATTTTCAAGAAATTTCAGGATAAAAATACACAGGTCCTGTTCAGATGATGTGCGAACTCTCACTTCTCTGAGAATAATTGTTTCCGAAACTCGATCCCTCTATACGCGAGACAGACAGACCGTGCAATAGACATAATTTGAACACTCAAAAAATTATGAAGGGGGACGGCAATCCCTCTGTAATTGAATCCCCCTTTCAATATTCAATCACCCCAATTTTGGGGACAAAATTAATTATTTGGTTGTAATAAATTTGATCACCCTCTAAACTCTGATTGGAACCAGGTTTCCAACTTACTGTTCTCTTGTTGGGGTTTTGCTTCAATGCAGATTTGTAATATATTTTTTATAACAATATCAACAGATTTGGGATTTTCTACTGTTAAAATGTGTCGGCCACCAACTTGAGAAAAATAGAACTGACATGTCATGTCCGCAAACGATGGCTTCAACAAATGTCATAAAGTCAGGATATTTTCCTCCTCTGTTGAGAATATGTTCAGTTTTACCATCATTCGTCGATTCATTTTGACCCGAAGTCCCAAAACACCTGTAAATTTTGTCTCTGCTTCAAATTACATGTATTACATGTAGGTACTTCAGTTACATGGCATAATGAAAGCGAAGTCATGAAAAAGCAACACAGTGATTCACAATGAGAGATATAGCAGATTCGGTTTTTGCAATTCATTGATATTCTGCTGATTGACGACAGTGAAAATCATGTAATGTATCTCTTAACATAAACTCTAATAAAAACACACCCAGAATTACAACATGTTTCATTCAGTTTTACGCATATTTGCAAGATACGTTGCATTTTCATTAATTAGAATTTTATATGGAGATTTCCAAAAAAATGATCAGTGAAAGAGAAAAGTGATCATGTGACAATGGGTACTAATTGTGCACCCCTGTTGGCTGACCTGTATCTGTTCTCTTATGAATATGACTATATGCTGGCGCTTTCAAAAACCGATCCACTCAAAGCCCGTTCCTTCTCATTCATCAAACGCTATATAGACGATCTTCTCGCTGTGGATAATCGCTATATAAATGACGCAGTGAAGGATATATATCCACCTTCACTGGATTTGAAGGAAACTACAGATAGCCCTACAGGTACATCTTATTTAGATCTCTATCTCTATAAAAATGAAGCGGGCATTCTCTCTCGTCGACTTTATGACAAAAGAGATGATTACAATTTCGACATCGTAAACTATGGTTAGTAATATTCCAGTGGGACCTGCATATGGCGTATACATATCTCGCTTAGTAGCATTTGCTAGATCCTGTGTTAAATGTGATGATTTTAATCAACGTCACAAAACATTGTTGCAGAAACTTATAAAACAGGGCTATTCCACCAAGCGCCTCCACTCAAAGTTTTCAAATTTGGCGATACATATCGCATGCTGATAGCAAAATACGAACGCAGCGTGCAAGATCTATGGCGCTACGTTTCGTAACATGTGTCTAATTCCGCTTAACCCGGGGCTAGGGGCCGTATGAGCCCATGTACTTCAAGATCCTCATGGTACTCATATGAACAGTCACAATCAAAGCGTGGCTGAGGTACATCATTTTTAGATGACGACTCTATAACGAATATTATGGATTAAGAATACTGACCAGCGATACGGATTTGATATTTTGGAACATCATGATGTCTTGCCGGCATCATTGAAAATTGTTGACCGCTTCTCTCTTGCAGGAAACAATCCTATGTTTATGTATACTTTGTCTTTTTGAATTTGGTGCTAATACTGTTATATGGAAATGGAATAGGTCTTTGGATTATGGACGCGGATATTCTCTAATGGACGACGGCTGGATTATGAATGACGGACTAGACGCTTGTAATCTACTCTTTATTAATTTATCTCAGTGTAAGTCATCAATGAGGCAAGGAGGGAGGGAGATACACGTAGAATCAATTTTCACTGGATAAGCACATGTATATAGCATAAGATGAATAGATTTGAGGCCATTTAATAAATGTGTCGGTTGGGTTTACCTCACAAAATTTAGTCCTCGAAATTGGATACATGTATGTGGGTAAATTAGGTCGAGAAATTATCATTCAAATTTATATTGATACATAGTACATGGTTTGTGCACATATTGTTGCTTTCAATTATTTCATTTACATGACAGTTGTGTTGGCTACCCTGGCTGAGAGGAGCTTGAGTATGTTAACTCAAAAAATAAATAAATAATAAAATAAACCAAGACTTTCTTGCATTGTAATATTCATGAACATGTATATGTATAATATAACATGTACGTCAAATGTCTCAATTGTGTAGTTTATCTTTTGATTATGTTGCTATTTTAGATGAATTGGCGAGCAATCTCACATGTGTATACATTGTACGTCAAATGAATTTGGTTTAAATTTATTTATCGAGCACATACATGTAAATATATCGGAACATTTTGGAAGTATAGTAAAAGTCTGTCACTGGGAACATAAATTTATCCGGTTTTCTCAATTCTTGGGAGGGAATAATACTTTGAGGATTCCATCGGGGAAATGTACGTGGAGTTTGATTTGCTCCAGTTTCAAAAAAAGGATTTTATAATTTGACTTGGATTATGACTTTTTTTGGAGGAATTCTTCTGTTGGACTATCGGTCAATTTTAAGTATTGAAAGATAGTGGCAGTGAGCCTCCAGCGATTGGTTGTTTGACCCGCAACATTTTGAATTAAAATGAGCTTTATCATTGGCTTACAATTGGCATGTATTCAACAAAATGGCTTCCCTCAACAACAAACATGACACCCTGTTCTTCGGCAATTATACCTCTGATGTATTCAAATAACAAGTATTCCTGATTCTTCTTGTAAGATCAATATAGAATCAAATTATTTTATTGCTTCAGTTACATGTAATATGGCCCCTCCAGTATTTCCAAACAACAAGATTTGGTGAGTGGTTTGGCGTCGGTGCCCTTGTATACGAGAAAGGCCCTATTGGAACTAGTTGTACGATCATTTATCATGCGTTTCATTGTTTTGCAGACACAGCTAGTCAGTGAAATCGGACGATAATTACCAGTGTATGTACGGCCACGATCGGGTATAACTATGGCATTATGGCATGACTGAGGAAAGTCGTCTCTTATCCAAACTCTATTGAATATGCGTAATAGAATTTCTAGAGAAGATTCCGGTAGATGTTTTATCAGGGCCTGCAGCAGAATCGTTAGCTTTTGTGAGAGAAGAATGAAGTTCGGCAATTGTAAACATAGCGTTATAGCCTTCATGGTTACCGGAGGGGAATTTAATTTCATTTTTCTCTCCTCTTTTTTCTGACGAAGAGTTTTTGGCAATTGTTTCGCCTAATTTATTTGCAATTTCTGCTCTGTCAGTAATCACCTGGTTTCCTTCGTTGAGATGATAAACGCTAGACTTGGAGCTTTTACCTTTTATTCTTTGGATCATATTCCAAACTTTTGTTATAGGAGTATGGGTATTTATCTTAGAAACAAAATTTCTTTAAGAATCACGTTTATTCTGTTTCATGGTTCTACGAGCTTTAGCTCTTGTAACTCTGAGATCTTTCAAATTTTCAGGATTAGGATGTCGGCGGAAATATCGTCCAGCCTTCTTCCTACATTTTCTTACTTATTTGCAGGTATCATTAAATCACGGTTTCTTAATATGTGCAACTCCTGATGTGGGAATGGTTTGGTTGGCGATTTCTATCAGCATAGCTGAGAATAACTGTATAGGATATGGAACATCAGAGAAGGAGACTGCTTGTAGTTTTTGTGAACAAAGCTTTTCAAACTCGGGCCAGTTTGCTTTCTTGAAATTAAACGTTGTGGAACGAGAGTCATCAGCTGAATGAACAGCTTTCAGGACAGTGGGAAGGTCATCATGAACAGACCAAGAAAATTCTTCAAGAATATGAAGGACGCAAAGTGAGATATCCAATGCTGGATAGGTTTCATGAGCCGAGGACAAATGTGTAAAAGAAACATCATTAAAAATACACAGAATTATTTGATATAAAATTTTCGAGAATTTTACCTTTACAATTGTCTTCATTATCCCAGAGGATATTACGACCGTTAAAATCACCCATCATTAAACAAGGTTTCGGGAGCTGATCGTAAAGATCTTGAGGTTCACTAAGCCGAAGACTACCAGAAGAAGGTATGTACACTGTGCATAATGCGAAAACAGAAATCAAAGTAATACGAACTGCTACAGCTTGTAAATCTGTCACTAAATCAACAGGACTGTGTAAAACACCCATTTTAACCAATATTGAAGAACCACCTGTAGCTTTTCCATTTTTGTCTAAAGCGTAGGAATGATAGGTGTGTATTGGCGTAATTTAAGTTTATCTTTATCTGCTTTCTTCAGAAAGGTTTCGTTGAGACAAAAAAGCTGACGGTTCATAATCTTGAGTTATATTAATAATTGGAGTTCATTAAAATTTAGCCAAACTCCTCTGCAATTCCACTGAATGATAGTTAGTGACTGAGCCATTTTTATTCTGTATAAAGAAATAAAATACAAAACTGCCCAAGCCAAGATATATAAGGTTAACTTATCGAATGTTTTATTTTGGGTAATTCTTTTTGACCTTTCATTTTTTTTTTCATTTGTTCTCTCTTCTCTTTTTAACCTTTCCTCTTATAAACTTCTTTCTCTCTGTCTTGTCCCAACCAGTTCTTCGACGTTTGGTTCAAGGAAGTCTCGCCTTTTAACGGACGATCATTACACTCAACATACTCCTCATCAGAAAGCATGGATGACTCGTTGGTAGGAGTGGAGGTAGTATCGACTATTTTAGGTTCTTTGCCGGTTTTGATATCTAGGGTTTTCTCTTGTTCCTCCTTCTGATTCGAGGTAGTTTTATTACTACAATACTTGATTACTTTCTTCCTCTGTGAATTCATTCATTACTTCCTCATTCAGGGTAAAGTTTACATCTACACCAGAGTGAATAGGATTAATGAAGGAGTCCACAGACTGCACAGGTGCAGCCTGACCCGACACACGACCAGTATGCGGTAAGATGTCACCCTTCAATTCAACTTCCGGAGTTAATACTATGTCCGCCCATTCAGTCTGATCAGAAGCAGACTTCTGATTATCTGAATTCTGATCACCTGTCTCGGCATCCACACCATCGCAGACCTCACTATCACTGACATCTTCATCTTCCGAACCATAATCTTGCTCCATCTCATCAAAGAGAGACTCCTAGTGGTTTGAGGTTCACTCGGTCTCTTTTATGGTTTTCTCGGCGGCGACTATCTCCTGATGACGTTTGGTGGCCTTGCCATCAGGGCCTACAGTCTTCCATAAGTTTTGAGCTTGATGTTTTTTTCCGCCGGAGAACCTCGCCGTAAAGTCCCTTTCGAAATTCTACGGACGGGACAGGGCGAGGACCTGAGGAATCTTCTTTTCCAATGTTAGCTACGGTATCTCCAGAAACCTTTTTTGGCATTTGGACAGGTTTTTTTAAAGTGTCCTTCTTCATGACAAATCCGGCATTTACTTTTTCAAAGGACATCTGGAGTTCATGTGATCTTCTGATCCACAAGTATAACATGTTTTTACTTGACCGTTATACCATACAGGAAGTCTTATACCTCCAACTAAAATAGAAGAAGGAATAGTACGTTTGAATTTTGACATCCAAATTCTTCGAACTCCGAATAGAACTCTTTCTGTAAAGAGAGAACATCACCATAGAATTCAAATGCAGTTCTGATCGCAGAATCCGGGAAATCGCATGATCCTTTGATGCAATGTACGAGTTCCCACAGCGAAACAGCTCACCAATTACCAGTATACGAGTTGCCAGAACATTTCCATCATAGCTCTCTAGATTTGTATGTAATACCGGTTATGCCGATTCTAGGGGCCGTGTGGTCATATCATCCAAGTTGCCACATGAATAGGTACAATAAAAGCGTACCTGAGATACAACACATATCACGAATCGTTAGATTCTGAGTAGGTACTTTAGAATAGGTTAACCAGAAGACTATTCTGTGAAGTCATGTGACGCAGTCAGTATGTCGGCACCCCTTCCCACTTTCCTTATATATGTTGTAATTTCATCTTTACTAGCAATTTCCCTGGATTTATTTCTTCAAAATTACCACGTTGATCTCCAACGCGAATGCCTCCCAGCATCAGGCGAATTTTGATAATTTCATTTGCTAGTGTGACGTTCCACAGAGTATTTTATACCTGTGCTTGACCTTTAAGGACTGACCGTCCTGATCCAACAGTATCTTTTAATGCGCGATATATATCAATCACATTAGCGTTCTCTAAACCTTGGAGTTTTAGGCTTAGTGACCAGTCAAACTAAGGAGTCTCAATACAACTACAAACAACAAATAGTAACACACACAAACCCCAACAGTGTGCCTTCCCACAGAGTAAAAATTGACTACTCCACCGAGGGAGCCTCACTGCAAAGGTGAATACTATATATAACCAAAACAACAAAACCCTCTCTCTGAACCTCAGGCCCAGGCCGAACAACATCCCAGTTCTAAACCTGGCCCATTGCCGGGTAATGCCGAGGAACAAAAGAACAGAGAACAAAAAACTCGCTCAAACCTGTATTCTGAGTGCTAGCCCTCAGCATACACCTTTAGTATGTACATATACTTAGCCCAGCTCGATATACGCAGATATGTGCAAATCGACCTAAGCCAAACTGAATGAAACAACTACAAACTAGACAAGCAAACAAAATATATTACACAAAAATCAGAGCTAATATCAACTGAAATCCGCAGAATTAGACAAATTTCTCGGAGCGAAGTGAAAACACGTCCGACTCCCGATCTCTCTACATCCGGGGACCGCTCAATGACTTGATTGAACAGCCTATGTACATGTATGTCATCATGTGATCCCACCACTACATACGCATGTATAACCGTTTAATGAGTTGCATTTACATACATGTTAGTGTGTACAGAACAGTTCAGGAGTTTCACTACATACTCTAATTATGAGCAGATTGTTCTTGAATAAGCTTATACACAATATCGTAACGCCATTCCCCAATAGAACAAAAGAACAAAAATTACCTTTCACAATTTCGTGCATGTACACAATCTTTGACCGCTTGAAGATTTCCTGCAACTTCAAAGGGCATTCAAAGCGTACCTGAGATACAACACATATCACGAATCGTTAGATTCTTGGTATGTGCATTAGAATAGGTTAACCGGAAGACTATACTGTGAAGTCATGTGACTGTCAGTATGTCGGTACCTCTTCCCACTTCCCTTATAGGTGTTGTAATTGACACTGGAAACAGCAAGTTTCATGTGGTGTGATTGTTGATGACGTGGATTGTCGATCCTCCGTGTTGCATGTATGTCGCAGGTGCTGTGGAATTTCAGCAGGAATTGCTTTTCCCAAAAGCAGCTAAGTCAAATTAACAGCTGCTGTTGCCTTGTGTGTTACATGCACAGGTGTTGTGTCCTCCATCCTCTGATTGGGGAACATCATCTTCAACTTCGCCTTTATCATCGGAATTTATGGTTTTAAAGAGTTCAGGCATTTCCTGAATGACGTACCACTTTCCAATAACTTTATGGTTGCAGTTGTGCCGTGGTGTTGATTTGGTGCATCTACAACTTAAATGTTTTTTTCATGTCAAAAATCACGAGTGTCCGTTTCAGTCGTGACCAGGATGTAACAGTGCCAAAGTACACAAAGGTGAACATAACGCTTTGATGCAAAGGCAGGTGATGGTATTTCTACCACCAATGATGAACAACTAGATTCTGCATTGTTCTTCAATGTAGATACCTGATCAAACCGCTCGTGTTTGATTAACTTATGTTCCTTCATATTCTGGAGATGCTGAGGATCCAATATCAAATCCTTGCCCTGTACAGCGTAAGGCACAGATCTGATATGATCACATTCAAAAGCCAGGTTTCCACTTCTCCTGGCAGTTGCTTGATGGGAGTGCAAAACCAGGTCTATCTGACCTGTCGACTGCATCACAAATTGTCACATGTTTCTTGAGATTTTCTTTTTTACTGACCACCTGTCCGACAATGAAAGTGCCTGGTTCGGTAGTGTTCAGGCAAACGAAGGAGTAAAAACCTGAAAAACAGCCCTAATTTTGAAAGGATATACATTCAAATTCAATTATAGAGATAGTTTTCTAAAAACTGAGAACTTATGTACCAAAAATTGACAAGTTCACAAAAACATATTATAATTCCAATGTTAACCAGGTTTGTATCAATAGTGTATCCACACTGCCTGAATTATAAAGTAAAAGGATCCTAGATAAATGATTGTGGGATGGCATTTTCCACCCGAGAGAAGGAAAAACAATCCCAACCGAGTCTTTCGAGAGTGGGAATTTTCATCCCACATTATCGTGTATCTAGGATTCTTTTTCCCATACGATCAAATTAAGAAAAGTTTAATTAAAAAAAACAAAAAACAGTCCACAACTTGACGTCAGAGTGAAAGTATAGTCCGGCGTTATTTACCGTGCTCAGCATAGTTGGGCGGACATTAAATTGGCTCCGCCCATACGGGACAATTTGTTCCATCGCCTGGTGTATGCGTGTTATAAATGGAGAATCCTATGGGAATGAGAGGGACCCATATATCTTAATTGATCATGGGATGAAAATTTCCACTCGAGAAAAGGAAAATACATCAGAAACGGGCTGATAGGCGAGGGTGGGATGCATATTATTAATGACCTTGACCGTTGACCATATTCTTATCGGATGCATAGATTTTAAGATCGTAAGAGATGCTTTTTATCGAGCGACTACTTTGGAAGATCTTTTTAGTCGGGTGAGGGAGGATTGTATCTGGGGTTATTTGAGAGAAATCAGGCTGTTACATGAGTTTTAATGTGTGTATGTTTTAATGCGTTGGATTACTAAGTTAGTGACCATTAAACCATAATTCTCTCTCTCTCTCAAAATCAATATGGTTCCTCTTTGGCCCATGGGTGAGGTATACCCAAAGTTGGTACCAACTTGGAACTGGGGATAGAAGCAAAAATTAACAGATGGACAGACAGACAAATGGACGAACCTTGTCTATCGACGGGCGTTCGAAAAGTAAATCGTTATGGTACTTGAGGATATTAGAAAGACAACTTTTGAGGCCTACATGTAGTATATCGCATAGAAACTATAAGTGGCTATAAGTGGCGAGGAGATCAGCAAACTCTTCTTCATTCATATCGATCAATTGTTCGTTCCAAACTCCATTATGGTTCTGTTGTTTACAATAGTGCAGCAAGTCAAACTTAGCAAAGCTAGATTATATTCTCCATAAAGGACTAAGACTTTGCCTCGGTGCGTTCAGAACATCACCGAAAGAAAGCTTGTATGTCGAAGCAGATGAATTTCGTTTAGAACTTCGAAGGATTAAACTATCGCTGCAATATATTACAAAATTGCGATCGAACCACTCAAAGCCTGCATATAACTGTGTTTTCAACCCTCAGTACGCAGATTTCTATCTATAGAAACCCTCGATTATTCCACCTCTTGGAATCCGTATGAAACCACACATTGCAGCAGCTGGTATTAGTCAAATTTTACCTAAGAAGCACTTGCCAACTCGACCATGGCAGTTAGCCAAACCAGAAATAGTCACGTTGACATCAAAGTCAATACTGAAGCTGAAATATTGTTGAATGCGACGTTAAACTATAATTCTCTCTCTCTTAATCAATGTTCAATCAAATCAATCTTATTAATTAATATGTGAATTTACTGTAATCACAAATACAATTACATTACATTTGCACATGTTAATATACATACACCACCAGATTTGCCGGGTTGCTAATGCCAAAGAAAGCACTGTCAAGCACTGTCATTCTTCATGTTCACAGCTTAACTGATCTCCAGGACAGGAATTTTTTGCAAATGCAGAGAAAATCAGACACACACAATCCATGGTTCCAGTACCCGGAGAAGGGGCTTCACTACTAATTTCCTCCTTCTTCAGGCTGAACAATCCATGTTACTAGCCATGGATACAAGTTTACTCCTCACTGAAGCTCCAACTTGCCTGTTGGCGCACGGATTACCATGCAGCTGGTTCCTTTAGTCTTTATGATTTGATAGAACTGTTTATCTAAAAGGGAGTGTTCAAAAGTTTTCATATGGTTAACCTATATGGACCTATAGTTTAGTATAAATAGAAGGACTCAATTATCCAAACTTTCCCTCACAATATTCATGCAGACCAACAATGTTTGATCCCATCATTAAATCTTAAATGTGTGAAATTACTTTGTTTTTATCAGTTTCGATTGATTGCGTGTTCTGAATTTGTATGAGGTTCCACAAGTATGGCAAACTGGATTAACAGAAGCGAAGTGTCGTTTTATTCCTACTGGTATTGCTTCTATATCATTGTCACCACAAACGTAACACACAGCTGGGAAGTGGACTCGCTGGCTGTAACAATGGATTGACATCCTCAGTGATATCTGTCTGCTACAGAACCTCTCTGTACTTGAGTTCTGGGAGGCTAAGAGATGCGAGAAGTCTGCAACAGACATATAATGCTCTTCAAGGGTGAGAAGGGTGGGAAAGAAACATCAAACACAGTTATCTAGTAGTACATGGTCTTCGAGCGAGGCTGGCATTTAATACGCTATGTACTCGCTTTCCGCTACATTTGACACCATACGTCATTCCAATCCGAAAAAGAGGCCGACAGCTCTCTTCGCCGGCAGACCTCATTGAGGGTTGATTGAAATCCTCAGTGATCTGTCTGCTGCAATAAACATACATTAGGTTTGTTACCACCTCGAATTCATCACCTCTCTCTCAAAACTCGTCATACCAGGTAACAAAAAATAAAGCAAATAACACCCAGTAATTCGCACCGACATTGTTTATTCCAATGAGAACATTTTGAACCATTTCATGTACAAATTATTAACGCTGTACACAATCAGTCAAACGTAACCTATCTAGATGATTAGAACATTTGTGTTTACATAATTACAAATACCAAGCTCTGTCGCGATGCATCCCCAAATACTACATACTGGTGAGACATTATCTCCACGTACATGTACAAAACTGTCATCTTAGCTTTATCTGACATACTCGCATTCGTATTTCCAATACACAAATGTAGTATATATGCTGACTAGAATGCATCCGGTAAACAAGAAAAATCTCCTTTTTCTCTGTATATGGTCTCAATCTCATTAGCCCTACCAACGGATTCTTTGCCACGGAAACCGCACCAGCAATCAGAGGGACCCTACTATAATACTCGGCACTCTTCCTACCAACCCACATGATTCATCATTTCCCCTGGGTTCCTTACAGCCCCAACTGCGTAATATATCCAACATTACGCAGCTATTTAAACCCCATCAACGGAGGCATCGCAGCCATGGTTGGCGAAAGTTTAATCGTTCGATGATTCATGATCATATCACTTTAAATTTTTAGTGAGTTCATCTAACACACCCAATAGTATACATAGCTTACGTACAGTTCTGTATGCGTTACCTCTGAGAGCTTTAGATCGAATAGTTGGAGATATACAACAATCTGCGTCTTCAGGGAATATAATACCACCAAAAATCAGTAAAGTATGTCAAGATATAGCGTATTTTCGGTTGTATCGTCCAGTGAAAATAATCGAAACATCTCAAGATCGGCTTTTCTTGAAACTCAACTACTTCGATAAAGGACTGGACATTATTAATTTACCTCGAATCCTGAATGATCCAGAGGTACGCAACGCTGTACCAAACTATTTTAAGTTCACAGAACCTCCTTGGATTTCATATAAGAATACTAAATCTATAGCCACCAAAATATTCAATTACTCCAATGCTGTCGGGGAGTTTGACTGGAATTTATACACGTCAGGAGGCTATAGTTGTGATTATGAATCGTCGAACTTTATCTATACACCATGCAAGCATGTTGTGACTGGTGACCTTGATGTGGTGAGTGATAAGGACCTGAAATTACTCCTGATGAAAGGACCTAAATATAGAGAGCCGAGAAGAATAAATCTGAAGGCTGACCAGAAGATAGTCTTGTCTGCATTGGAACAGTACGTTATTGATTGGTCGAAGCGAGAAAAAGTTGAACCTACAGTACTCGCTGATTGGCTGGACCCCACCAAAAGCATGGTCGTTGAAACGATCCGCCATATTGACAGAAGTACTCTTCCCCAAGCAAAACAAGTACTGAGAAACCTCAATTCGCAAGAAGTTCTTGCAAATCTCCAGAGTAAATTCGTCATTGTCCCAGCAGACAAAGCTCCAAATAATATAATATTCATATGTAAATATTACTATTACCAGGTGCTGGTTGAAGAATTGAGTGTAGACATCATCAACAAATACGTCTACATACTCCCAAACTTCATCTACTCTGGAAGATTTATTTAACAATCACAAAACGTTTCTCAGGGAGAGAGGTATTTGTCTTCCAACCAATCATAACGACATACCAAACGTATACTGGACTCCCAAAATGCATACACCACCATACACAGCTAGATTCATAGCTAGTTCTAGAAGCTGCACCACCAAGCTTCTTTCAACCCTATTGACGAGGGCCCTTCAGGAGGTAAAAGCATTTTGGGAAAGGTATTGCGCCACTATTTCTAAAAACTCTGGCGTTGAATGTATGTGGATATTAAAAAACTCAAAATGTCTTACGGAGGAACTTGATGCTAAAGGTCACATACCGTACAGACATGTATCCACATGGGATTTCTCGACTCTCTATACTACAATCCCTCATCAGGACCTTATTGACCGTCTAAGTTCAACAATAGTATCTGTGTTCAAGAAAACTGATCGTAGATATATTAATGTCGGAAGCCATAAAGCATTCTTTAGCTCTACTACATACAAGAGATATCATTCATGGGATGTTTATTTGTTTATAGAGGTGCTTGAATTTCTCATTAAAAATATCTATGTGAAATTTGGCAACACAATATATCAACAGCATATAGGTATTCCAATCGGTACTAATTGCGCATCCCTGTTGGCTGACCTGTATCTGTTCTCTTATGAATATGACTATATGCAGGCGCTTTCAAAAACCGATCCATTCAAAGCCCGTTCCTTCTCATTCACCAAATGCTATATAGACGATCTTCTCGCGGTGGATAATCGCTATATAAATGACGCAGTGAAGGATATATATCCACCTTCACTGAATTTGAAGGAAACTACAGATAGCCCTACAGGCACATCATATTTAGATCTATATCTCTACAAAAATGAAGCGGGCATTCTCTCTTGTCGACTTTATGACAAAAGAGATGATTACAATTTCGACATCGTAAACTATCCCTTTCTGGACAGTAATATTCCAGTGGGACCTGCATATGGCGTATACATAACTCGCCTAGTAGCATTTGCTAGATCCTGTGTTAATTGTGACGATTTCAATCAACGTCACAAAACATTGTTGCAGAAACTTATAAAACAGAGCTATTCCTCCAAGCGCCTCCACTCAAAGTTTCTCAAATTTGGCGATACATATCGCATGCTGATAGCAAAATACGAACGTAGCGTGCAAGATCTATCGCGTTACGTTTCGCAACTTGTGTCTAATTCCGCTTAGCCCGGGGCTAGGGGCCGTATGAACTCATGTACTTCAAGATCCTCATGGTGCTCATATGAACAGGCACAATCAAAGCGTGAGTGAGATACACCATTCTCTAGATAACGACTTCAGAACAATTATTATGGATTAAGAATACTGATCAGCGATACGGATTTTATATTTTTGGAACATCATGATGTCTTGTCGGCATCATTGAAAACTGTTGACCGCTTCTCTCTTGCAGGAAACTAGCCTATGTTTATGTATACTATGATTGTCCTTTTTTGAATTTGGTGCTAATACTGTTATATGGATATGGAATAGGTATTTGGATTATGGACGCGGATATTCTTTAATGGACGACGGCGGAATTATGAATGACGGACTAGACGCTTGTATCACAACTGTCACTGCACACCCTGCCCTCAGGCTATGCGGGGTCTCGCCGTCATAAACACCCAGTATCATCAAGTAGGGTGGGAGACGCTCGTAAACAACTGAATAAGAGATAGACTGATCCAACACCCTCCAAGCGTCTGACACCGGCCTGAATAGGAATCTCTTAGTTGAATCTACCCTCCCATGAGCCAACGAGACTTACATAATAATCAGGAGCTGCCACTGGACATAACATAAGGTCAGGACATCGCTTTATAACAAACCTTTTACTTTTCCCATCTCCTCGCATGGAATTCCCAAAAGTGTGATTAAACAGGAGACCACTCCCATCTGGAAACCTGTTTATTTCCTTTGTCAAAACCAAGGGTATGTCACTTGCTCTATCTCCCGCAAAAAAACTGCAACTTAAGAAGTACTTCATATCGTAATAAGACGAACCGTTCTCTAACAGAAAGATCAGGACGAGAGAGCTGATTGTGGATATATGAAGCTATAGATTCCAGTTTGCCAAGAAACAAAGGTTTGGCTTGTTTTGGTAATACAGGGGTAAAAGCGTTCGGTTTCCGTTTATTTTCATTTTGTTTGATCTAACGAAATGTAAACGCGTGCCAAACGATTATAGGAAACGAAAAACTTTCAATATCGCTTAATTTTTCTGTTATCAAAACGCGTTTGCTCTGATCGAAACACATTTATGAACGCGTTTTATAAACGCGTTTCGAACTTTCGTTCAACTCGCGCAAATTTGTGTTTTTATTTTGCAAACCAGGCCAAGAAGCCTTCCGTGTCGGAGCTTTTCCCAGCCGCTATTATAATCCCTGTGCTATGAAATAAATATATGTGGCATAGCCTTTAATATACAAGTGTAAAAACGTTCTGTTCCCGGTAGTTTTCTTTTTGTTTCGTTTACGCCATAAACTAATGAAACTAAATGCTAGCTAACGGAACGCTTTTTTGACTTGGCGATTTGATGGGAATATTCGATATCGTTTCGTTTATGTATTGCGCTAAGCTTAAAATCTTTCCCTTCACCAAGCGAAATAATATTTGTCTTCCCGTACCAAGCGAAATAATATGTCAGGCGTGTGATACGGAGCCGAAAAAGCTCCATGCAGCTTTTGATCAACACTCAGTCGCCGAACCATTGTTCAGATAAAAAAAACAGGCTCGCCCAACAACACCGACGAAAAACAGTACCTCTGCAACATAGGCCACCATGTTGGAATGGGGTTTTGGATTGGGGCCACCAGCGTGCACAGGCTAACGCTCTGTTCTCTCGGGAAACACAACACTGGGAAACTCATTGAAGGGGGGGGGGATATATGGGATAACTATCCCAAACAAATCCTGTGCAAACATAGTAGATTCTGGAGTAGGCCAAGGTGTATAGTGTCACCCCTCGCATTCTCATAACATTAGAATCAAGCGACATAAGATCAAAATGATGTGGGCCATACACTTCATCTACGTGTTCCCATACCTGTTCGGATAAAATGCTATCAGCTAAAGTCAGAGATCGCGAAGGAGCATCGGCTGCATTGTCACCTGATGGCGCATACTTAAGGTGAAGGTCTATGTTCAGTCGAAGTAATAACTGCTAAATATTCTTAATCACATCATTCAAGCTGTTATCCCTACCACCCTGATTGTTCCGCACAGACCAAACTGCCATATTATCTGTGAGAATGTCTAATCTAGTGTCCTGGGACCTAATGACTGCAAGCCTTTTCAAGAGTGCATCTGCCTCCTTAACATGAATAGGTCGCTGGTCCCCATCTCCCAGAAATCACCAAAAGTCAGGCCGTTACAACTGCCGGACAAGGTAGCCACCCCATGTCTAAAAGAGGATGCATCTGTAGCCAATAATATCTGCCTATGGTGCTCTTGTCGCCAAGGAGCACAACCTTCATAGTCATCAAGAAATCTCCAGTAAGCTATCTCGTCTCTGAGGTCCCCAACCACTGCAACACTCCTATCATTCTTTAAACAGACAGAAATAGCCGCGTTAACCTCTGTACAATACAAGCGGGCTGCTGGAACTGCCAAACCTGTGGACACACATTTTCCGACAAACCGCTGCAACGTTCGAACATCTATATCCTTGCAAGAAAGGATATGCTCCCTTAACCGTGCAAATTTGTTCTTTTTGTCAACCGGGAGAATGTATGCCTGTCTATGAGAGTCAACGATGAACCCCAAACACTTCTGACACAATGCCAGTATCAAGTGACTCTTATTCAAGGAGAATGTATATCCTAACCTAGTGAGAATTTCCACCAAGGCATAAACCGTTCTTAAGGCTTCTTGATCTACAAACTGGTCATCGACATTAACCTCACCTTCAATATTCTGAACCATCAGTCGGCCATCTATATACTGAGTGGTAACAATTCCAAGTGCCCTCAAGTAAGACGTTGCCACCATACATACTGTTTGATAAATATAAGGCGACGCCTTCTAACCAAATGGTAACATTGTGTAAGACATGATCCAGCCCCCAAACTGAACCCCAAAATATGTCTGCTAGTCTTCCTGGAGTTTTATGTGATCGTACCCCGATTTCTCATCTGTATTAGCCAACCTGGCATCTACACCTTCCATCCTATGGACATCCCTCAAAGTATCTAATCTGAAAGGTGAATCCTTAGTCCACAAATTGAGAAAGCGAGCATCATAACACAATCGTCTCTTGTAGGAAACAAGCCTATGTTTATGTATACTTTTGTCTTTTTGAATTTGGTGCTAATACTGTTATATGGAAATGGAATAGGTCTTTGGATTATGGACGCGGATATTCTCTAATGGACGACGGCTGGATTATGAATGACGGACTAGACGCTTGTAATTGCTTGGCTCAACTGTCAGTGGCGTGATATGCTTTAGCAAGAGACTTTGTCCTAACCTTCCCGAGACTCTAATGAACCATTCCGTATCTTCTTTGTATGCTCGCTCACGACAAACTATGCGTGCTGTTCACAAGAGGGAGAATTGAGGAAAATAAGATGCAGGTGGGATTGGACTATTATAAGGTTTACCCTTTAAATGTTGCAGCATCAACACCATGCGTTAGCCAAAGCCTGACAGTGGCCGCTACATCCTTATCCATATAATCTTGGGATAGAATGTTATTCCATTCCCAAATTCCCGCCACAAAACGGTCGCGTACAGGTAATGATTTCAAATCAAACGGCACCTCATGGTTTCCTAAAACCACCTCTGCTGAAGGGTGGAAGACTGAGGGTTGAGATCGCCACCTTCCACTGTAGTCCACACCGGATTACTATTCCCAGATTTCTGTGCCTCAATGGGGTAAAAGGAGTCCTCTTTTCCCAGGATGGCACCCTTATAAAATGACCAGGTAGATCCTATCAAATTTACAACACATATAAGGGAAGTGGGAAGAGGTGCCCGGCCTACTGACAGAGCCACATGACTTCACAGTATAGTCTTCCTGTTAACCTATTCTAGAGCACATACCAAGAATCTAACGATCGTATCTCAGGTACGCTTTTATTATACCCGTTCATGTGGCAACTTGGATGGTATGACCACACGGCCCCTAGCACCGACATAAGCGGTATTAGTTACAAATCTAGAGCTATGATGGAAATGCTCTGACAATTCGTATATTGGTAATTGGTGAGCTGTTTCGCTGTGACAAATCGTACACTGGGGGTTGGTGAGCTGTATCGTCGTCAGATGAAAATGACGGCATTTAACATAAAAGACTAGTCTGTAAGCCCGATGTCGAGCCAGCAACAACTTCCCACAAATGCCAACATATATCAAAGACCAAAAGGTCTGTACAGGGAGCAGGCCTCGGGGACGAAACGTCCACCAGCAGAATCTCGCCATATATAGGAAAAAATTACATCACATATAAGGGGGGTGGGAAGAGGTGCCGACATACTGACAGAGCCACATGACTTCACAGTATAGTCTTCCGGTTAACCTATTATAAAGCACATACCGAGAATCTAACGATTCGTGATATGTGTATCTCAGATACGCTTTTATTGTACCTGTTCATGTGGCAACTTGCATGATATGACCACACGGCCCCCAGCACCGGCGGTATTAGATACAAATCTAGAGAGCTATGGTGGAAATGCTCTGACAACAATTTAATCTCACAATGCCATCGCTACAGGGAAGGAAAGCGATCTTCACCCTCAGTCCACGTGAAACAAGTTCACTGGGGGTTTGTACCCCTGAACTGGGTGTCGAGGTCATCCAACATTAACCAGTAAAGATCTAACAGAAATGAAAAAAAAACAAGAATCTGTCAAAGGAATAATAAATTATTTCTTCTTTGCGTCCTTCAGTTTTTCACAATCGCGAATATAATGAACAGGAGATTCACAAACTGCCTCGCATTATAATTATATTATATTTCTTGCCGGCATCATTGAAAACTGTTGACCGCTTCTCTCTTGCAGGAAACAAGCCTATGTTTATGTATACTATGATTGTCTTTTTGAATTTTGTGCTAATACTGTTATATGGAATATGAAATAGGTCTTTGGATTATGGACGCGGATATTCTCTAATGGACGACGGCTGAATTATGAATGACGGACTAGACGCTTGTAATCTGATTAGACTGGCTCGGATACATTTGCTGCGTATATGCCGGAAAGGACCTTTAAAACACATATTATAAGGGGGATACAGGCCAGCTAGTGGTGAGGTTGTTGCCTTCTTCTCCTCGGCTGGTTTAGATGTAGTTTGCTCGACCTGTTTCTCTTTTAAACACTTCTTAAGAGCTTTCGTTATGGTATCCGAAGACTTTCCTCCCAGTACCGACGGACAAAAACTAGCAATATTTAACCGACCCTGCTGCCTAATTAATTGTCTTGCCAATCCTTCGTATGTCTCCGCATCGGTATGTTGAACACGCCTTGCCACCCTAGCCAGTTCATCGGCAGTCAGAAGGATGAGTTGATCACTGGTGTCATGTTGTAGGCAAAGGGCCCTCGCATTTTCCTTCAGGTCACCAACACTGTCATCTGCTGGTCCAACGAGATTCCTCCAGTTTTCTGATATGCTGCTGCAGGAGATCCACCCCCTCGTCCCCTCTCAACTTCTCTGCAGATGGGGGTGCTACCAAGCTAGTTGTAACCTCAGGTGGGGGAGTGTTCTGCAAGTGCAAGCATAAAACCACCATGACGACATAATTCCCAGCTGTACAACAGCAAATTATGCCGAATGAATAAACTGAGATACACAATGAAATTATCCACAATGCCCGGTCTCACACCTAACTTACACCTAAATAAAAAAGCTCGTGGTCATACCCAGGACCGTTTCGACACCCGTAAAAATAAACAATGTGGTTTTGGCACCCCAATCACCAATTCGAATATATTTTACAAACAAATGTCCGCCAACAACAAAACAGGTCTCTATTCACAACAATAAAAGGTACGTATACCTACCACATCACCCGGCAGTCTCAAGTCCGCGCCTCCACTCAAAGTTTCTCAAATTTGGCGATACATATCGCATGCTGATAGCAAAATACGAACGTAGCGTGCAAGATCTATGGCGCTACGTTTCGTAACATGTGTCTAATTCCGGTTAACCCGGGGCTAGGGGCCGTATGAGCCCATGTACTTCAAGATCCTCATGGTACTCATATGAACAGGCACAATCAAAGCGTGGCTGAGGTACATCATTTTTAGATGACGACTGTATAACGAATATTATGGATTAAGAATACTGATCAGCGATACGGATTTGATATTTTGGAACATCATGATGTCTTGCCGGCATCATTGAAAACTATTGACCGCTTCTCTCTTGCAGGAAACAAGCCTATGTTTATGTATACTTTTGTCTTTTTGAATTTGGTGCTAATACTGTTATATGGAAATGGAATAGGTCTTTGGATTATGGACGCGGATATTCTCTAATGGACGACGGCTGGATTATGAATGACGGACTAGACGCTTGTAATCTCAGTTTTTCTCCCTGCCTAGCTCATCGGGAGGCTCACCCATAAATGCTTTCAGGCGTCGTACCAGAGGTAAAAGGTACTTGCCTTCAAGACTATGCTGTCTGCGCAGGATTGTACCCACCATCCTTCGTTACCCGAAAAATAAAATCAAATGTCAAATTTATTTCATACAAGTAAAACCATCGCCATCTTACACATTATTTCATTTATGTATACATCGTCATGGATGCACTATGCGAGATAACACAGTAGTATCCTCACAGTACCACTACCAGGTAAAATATACGTAACCACTGCAGAAAAACCACACCCGACTCGGACCCGAAATGCAAGCTTGTAAAATCACAATGCATCGACTGACTGCAAGAGCACAAGCTTTCTCTAGCAACAACAACAACGTAGGCCCTCAGAATTACAGCGCCACAGAAAAATACATCCTCGCATCATGGAGGTTCACAACCAACAAAAGAAATATAAACTCAGATATACTCTACAAATACCGCAATTCACGACATCATGAACCCGTTATCACAAAAATAAAAATATCACAAACCAGTAATCGGCCTATCCGGATTGATTACACCATCGATTATGCTCAGACAAAAATAAGAGAATCCGGCAAGGTTCAGAAAGTTCCAGAGGCGCAAAAGATCCGATATCAATCGCCAATTGATCGACCCCCCTGCCGCATGACGTCACTACATCATATCAATATATCGGGTGGAGGGGTACCCAAATTGATCCTAATTGCTGCTACCCCTACTCGAATTCGTAAAAATCTCCCGTAAAAATCCACCTTTCAACGCCTTACAATTAATATCAATCACATTTATCAACATCGAACCAGACTCACTGACTTGATCGATCGGCCAACTCGTATGTCATACTCAGTGACAATTAAACATTCCGATCGTCGCTATATAGCTGAAATATTGCTGAATGCGACGTTAAACCTTAATTCTCTCTCCCTTAAACATTCCGCCCGCTCTCGGTGGCACTCAACGAATGGCAACTCGTCGTGTTCAACCCAGCGCCCGTGACACCAAAAACTGTTCAACTCCTGAATCTCATCCCGTATGTCACCTCATGACTTAAAATCCTGCCATTCAGGCAGTAAAAACCTTCATGTGTCACGGCTTTCCAATGCAAAAGTAGAAAAGGATTGATAATTACCTCAAATTTCGCGGGAGCTCCACAGCTACGGGCAGGCTCTGTTCGCCGGCAGACCACGCTGAGGGTTTGGTGAAACCACAGTACCGCAGTCAATGTTCATCTCAACCCGGACAATCTCTGTTGGGAGGGTGCCACCACATGAGAACAAGACTGTGACCTGCAATGAATGTAGAGTGACTCTGTAAAGAAATATTAGGATGGTGTCCAGTTTGTTCTCATATGGACATTGCTTCAGTATAGTATAATCACAATATCTGACGTATCTTACTAACTTACCAGTATACACAGATATGTAATTAAAAATCAGTTGGGGCATTCAAAAAGATCACTGTAACCCAGTAAATCGTAAGGAACCAACGGATGCATTTTACCTGTTCCTTTTTTTTTTTTTTCATAGAATGAAAATATTAATGTTATTTTCAGTACAATCAAATATGCAATCCAGATCTAGGAATGCTGTTTCATTTTCCTCTAAAAGATTCATAGAACAGATTTCTTTATTTCAAATTCTATTTATAATTCAAATTAGATTATGTTTTTTTACGGGGCGATTTAGTCCCGTAGGGACTAATGGTCCTGTATTGTAGTCAGGAAAAACTTGAGCACATTTGGTACCGTTGCCAGGGTGACTGGTTGTTTATTTAACTGCTTTAGGCTTTGGGAGGAAGAGCAGAAGAAAAGAGTCCTCAAGTTATTCAGCTACTGCAGATAGTTTGGTCAACTATTTTGGCTAAATTTTGTTTCACCTGGTCTATATTAGTGAAGTTAAATATTTTCTGCTATTCTTATATATGTTCATATGTCATTTTCACAGAGATTTCCTGCTTTAGAGCATGAATACAAAATGGATACTATTCAGAGGTTGACTCAGAGTGTTTTCCTGAAAGGATGTCATAAATCACTGGTTGATAAAGACTTTATTTAGAACACTTAACAAATACAGAATAAAATAGTTTAAGGCAGACTTATCATATGTTTGCCATGTTGGCAAGAAATTCTAATTAGAGCATTTCCGCAAAGTGGATGCTCTTATGTTTTCATGAGAAACGGATCCGCCGCCGCCGCGACTTTAAACGTGAATATCTCTGAAACCGTTAAATATTTTCGGGTCAGACTTTGTGTGCTATCTCCTTAGGCCTGGGAAATTTGTCTGGTTTTGTTTTGATAGCCGCTGCTCACCACTAGGTGGCGTTGTAGTCAGAGCATACGTGAACCTTTCTGTGACGATTTCGTCTGAACGGCTTGTCCGATTTCTTTGAAATTTTATTACAATGGTCTTGAAGGATAGGTAATGTGCTGAAAAGGTTTTGGTGTTGCTGGCATAACTTTTGAGGCAAGTTTTTTGCATCTCAAAAATTTAGCAATTCGCTTGGAGAAATATTTAAAAACTGTTCTATTCTAGGCTGCCAAGCATAAATATAGGATTGCTGACATGATAATTCCCTTTCGGTGGGAACCAAATTGCCATCCAAATGGAAAATCTCAATTATCTGACTTAACATCAAAACCTTCTTAACCATTATCATGATTAATGTTTTTTCCATTGAACTCTTATGTGCCTTCTCCCTAGGGCTTTAGATTTCACCTGCTTGTTTTTCGTGGTATTTGGTCATCATTAGGTGGCACTATAGACTTGAATTCAGGTTAACATATGTAACATGATATCTTCTAAACAACTTGTTTGATTTCCATGAAATTTAGGTATACTGATCTTGCAAGACAGGCAAAGGACTGACAAGATTCTGGTGGTGTTTGCGAAAACATGGAGGCACGTTTTTGCATCTCAAAATAAGATTTTTTTCACAAAAATGGAAATTTACTTCTTCGAATCAAGAAAAAGTGAATCTAATTTGCCTAACATGAATATAACATTCCCATTTTTCTTAATACGTGAAATTCTCACATTCCCAGGCCAGATCTGGGGATTTTGCTTCATCATGTAGCTTTGTGATATTTGTTCGTCATTGGGTAGCACTGCAGACAGTAGACTTATACAGCACAATTTATTGGCTATTCGTGAAGTTTATTATTGTGATCTTGTTAGACAGACGAAGGATTTTAAAGAATTGACCTCCCATATGGATTTCGTGACCCATCAACATAATGCTTTATTTATATTTCATAATGCATTCTTTTTTACAATTCATAATTTAATTAACATTATAGTTTAAAAATGGATTGAAAGGACATTGGTGCTGCTAACACTGGCATATATGTGGCAGTGGGGGTTTTTACAGCTAAATATAAATAAGTCCAGGTTAAATCAGACCCTGCTTACACACAAAAATGCTAAAATGTGATCAGAGAAAACAATCTGCCATCAGTCTGGTGTGATACTGTATGAAGAAGTGCAAGGATTTAAGACCGCTTGAAATCAGCTAGGCCTACCTAGTGTATGTCTGTTTGTTGTTCATTCAAGTGATTAATCTGAAGTGGTTGACTTATTACATAATGCGCTTAACATAAGGGGACTAGTGCTTGTGTCAACAAAGTAAACCGAATCAGTGCTTCTTCTCTCTCCAATACTGATAATAATAATCTGATCCTATTTGAACAGTGGTATGGTTATCCCAATAACAAGTTTAGTGTCCAGTGACTTTGAAGAGCTTGGCTTCCAGATGTCTGGAGAAGCATTCTGGCCAATTTTCAATGAGTAAAATCACAAATTATCACTTCGTTAATGCTCATTTGTTTTTTGTTCATGTGAAGATCCCCAGAATTTGCTTGAAACTTGAGAGATGAAATGGCACATACATGTATCATTGCAGTTTGACAGCATAGTTATACTACTGTTAACTATGTTTAGACTGAACAACTGGAAAGCTTTTTGAAGTGGAACTTCTACATTCCTGCTATATGGCACATCTCACCTGGGACATTTTTGTATATAATTTAAGTAAAATGGTTCTGATGCATTTTGACAGAATATTTAGACTTCGAAGATAATATGGAATGACTCCTCAAATGGAACTGAATTGTCCATGTCATCTGTGTCTCTGTCTGTCTGTTCATCTTTCTGGTCATACCACATCTGCAGATAGTGATGGATCAGAAGCCTTATTAAAATGACTTCACCTGTTTTATTAAGGTTAAATGTAACATTAGCAGTAATTTTTAAAGAAGTTAAGACAGGCTGTCCAAATTCATAATACATGTGCAATTGGTGACCGACTAGAAGCCTATCCCAGTTGACTAAACCTATTTTTTCAAGGTTATACTTTATATTATGATATAACATGAAATATAGCTTGGCTTTCTAAATTAATACCACATATGCAACTGATGATGGATCCGGAGTGCATGAATGTCTGACTTTAAAAACTGTATGTTAAGTCACATACTTTTAACTATCAACAAACACTTAAAATCTAACATTCTTATCATCAACATTGTGGTTGTTCGCGTGTGTTGCAACAGCCTCATGCTTCAACAGTAAATTAAACCATGACATATCGGCTGAACTGGTGAAACATCCACCATTTCCAAGCTCTGACATACCACGTCACTGTCAGAATATGGGTACCATGACACAGTGAACACACAGCCAGTGAAGGTTCCCGATTTATGTTGAATGCCGTTGTTGCCTAAGTACTATTAGCAGCATTGCTTCAATGCATTTTGCTGTGAAGAACAGGACTTTCATAATGTGATGTTTAGCACTGTAATATCACTTGTCTTTATTGCACCATGTAAGCAACCTGTCTGTGTCTTGTGCGCTGTCCTCAGTGTTTTATAGGGTGTCTGGAGGGTGTCTGGTTCCATGCTGCTTCAAAGATTTCTTTTTTGAAGTAGCAGGAACACAACTGGGCTGGGTGGTGCTTAGTTCGTCGTGATATGCTGAAATATTGTTGAAAGCGACGTTAAATTCTATTCACTCACTCACTGTAAGCAACCTGTCTGTGTCTTGTGTGCTATTCTCAGAGTTTTATAGGGTGGATGGAGGTTATCTGTTTCCATGCTGCTTCAAAGATGTCGTCTTTGAAGTAACAGGAATGCAACTTCACTTGGCTGGGTTGTGCTTAGTTGGTTCGTCGTGATATAGCTGAAATATGGTCGAAAGCGACGTTATTATTAGCAGCATTTTACAACAACAGTTTGCTGACTTCCAGTTGTCTGCCAGTTTTATTTGCCGGCATTGTTTCAGACAGAATACAACAGCTTATTTCATACAATCAGGAATGAAAAAAAGGTTGAAATCTTAATGTTCCAATTTTCGTAGAGATATAAAAGGGACAATTTGAAATTTTATTTTTCAATGTTGGCGGGTCTGTGAAACACAAAATTAAGTTTTGTACTGCCTTACACTGGGTTTCGCCCATTAGTAAAGAAATCCCTTCTCAGAGGCGCTACTACCAGGGATGATTCCCGATTGCTCATCCTCCATGGGTATATGCCCCACCCTCTGTCCCATTCTTAAAAAAATTGCCACATTTGCCCAGGGTGTGCCCATTTTAGGGAGATCCAACACATGTATTCGGGGAAATGCTCTTCTCCCGTGTTTCACACGAGCTTTCATTTTCTAGGCTTCCATTCTTGCAGAAATTATATACACGGTATGTAACTTTTGAACTATCATACAAACATCCCCTCCACCAGACCCTCTACACCATTTAGAGCATAGTCACATGCATGACACATGCATGACCTAGGTCAATGGCTTGGTTCACTTAGCTGATAGGGTTACTTGATAGGGTCAAACTCCAAACTTTAGATAGCATGCAGTGCTCTACATGTACAAGTCTGCATACAACCATTGTCAGAATTTGTAACCTTCCAAACTAGGGGTGTACCTAGTACCTTATTGAGAAAAATGTGTGAGACTACAAATTGCTCTTCGCCATGGGGACTGAACATCAAAGAGTTAGTGGAATTATTCCAACAGCCTATTTTACATTTAAATAGCCCCGTTTCAGTGCCTAAGGCTCTAGTTCCTATATAGAATGAAAATATTAATGTTATCTTCAGTACAATCAAATATGAAATCCAGATCCAGGAAAGCCGTTTCATTTTCCTTCAAAATATTTTGAAAGCATCCATGTATTGCACAACAAACGAGAAGAGAGTATAAGGTAGAGCTATTTTCCCCGACAGTGTGTTGAAGACAAACAGCAACACTAAAAGATTTCCTAGCCTGTCATCGTCTGACTCGCTTCCGGGCTCTCTTTGTATGTGAACAGAATAAACTGTATGTACTGGCGGCACACACTAGAAATGTTCATGTTTGTGTTCACTTTAATGCCGGTTTCAGATGCGGTTCTCCCAACTTGAACATTCGTCACGGTTGGATTATTCTCCATGATCGCCGGGTCGACGAAGTCCGCCCGACTGACGATGTCATTTGGTGGATTTGAAATCAAAAACTCGACGAAAGACACGTTCCTAAGTAAGTGTGCCACCTTCCAGTCGAGTACCGTGTAGGTCTTGACTCCGGATCCAGCAGAGCAATTTAATATCAATTTTGATCGATGGATAGATATACATTTCAAATGTTGCTATGGCTCACCAGGAGTCTCTGTTTCCGATCTCGATCAGCATTGAATTAACATAATATTCAAGTCTGGAAGAGAATTTGGTTCAATTTCAAAACAACTGGATATATTCTGTAATATTGCTTAAGAGTATTATATGTTAACGATAAATGTTTATAACTCACTTTTCAACAATGATTTGGTGACGTCTAGGCATTTGAATTCTGATATTCACTGCTGCACAATTTCCAAGATGGCGGCGCCCTGTTGTGTTTTTGTTTCGCGAACTGGACGGAAATCAATGCGCGGTTGAATCCCATATACTAAGTGTTTATGTCAAATCAATGCGAGCGCCGACGCGGAACAGAGAATCAATCCCCACTGGCCTTATAACTTACGAACATTTTACTCAAAAAGAGCCAGTCCCAATTGGTGTATTCCTTGCCACAAAGATCTCAAAGTGAAACATATTCTTATCGACTGTATAGATTTTAAGATTGTAAGAAATTCTTTTTATCGAGAAGCTACTTTAGAAGTCATTTTAGTCGGGTGAAAGAAGACTGTATCTTGGGTTATTTGAGAGAAAGCGGTTTGTGATGTTGACACAGTACTTAGAATATCACCAACACACACCAGAATAATTAGTCGATTGATTGTATTATATATCTCATGGCATTGTTGAAAAGAAATAGTGGACTACTCTTCATTCAATATAGCCTTCACTTCATGCAGCAAAAAAATGTCAATTTTAGAGAGGGAAGAAGGCGCTACAGACATCGGGATATACAATAGAAAAATTTAAACATCTTTGACTGGGATTCTATAAAAAATATCTTAATTTTCAAAATATGGATATTCGAAGCAAAGGGGGAGTTTTTTCGCGTTAATTTGACCGAACAATCTCTAGCCTTTTTTCTCGGTTTCTGATAGCCAGTTAAACTTTACTCTACTTTGTCACCCGCTGATGTGGGATTGATGCGAATAAGTTTATCGGGGAACTTCACCCAGTTACCCACATTTTTGTTAGTGAAAAAATCATCGATGACCCAGTGTTGCATTATTCCCCAAAACAACAAAAGAAGTCTGTCCAGAGGAGACCTGCTTATATCTGCTTTCCATTCATGAAGACTGAGAGAATTGGAGGTACTAACTCCTTGGATTGTAAACTCTTCGTTGGTATGTTACTGACATCAATCTGAAACAAATATTTAATTCGCTATTCTAAAACACATACACCTATTACACACTGATAACCGTGCAATTATTTGACGATTTAGCACGGTTATAAAATTTGTGACGTATGAAATCTTCACCCGTGATCTTGACACGCACAGGTGTTCTCTCGGGATAATTCATTTCACAGGGTGGGGATAAATGGCAGGACAAATTCTCGTCTGCATATACAATCCAATAAACAAATACAATGGATACCCTGCAAGTAGGAACTTTAGTTTATTTTAAAGACAGAATAGCAGATATTTACAAATCAGTTGGGACATAAGAGTGTTTCACAATGAGAAACGTATCAACAGGAGAAACAAGACGTTCTTTCAGATATGAATTATCTAGAGAAGCGGCGATCGAAGATTTCATGAGAGACTCAGATAATGAATCTCTTATTGCTGTTTTAAATGAGACTCAACACGAGTGTAATCAGCTGAACACAGGTAGATTTTCCACCGCTGACGGTGGAAATGAACCAGGGACCGGCAGGCAAACGAAATGGCGAATACGGATATTTAAAGGTATTAAATTCGTTTTATATTATCAATAAAGACGTAAATTTCTGTCTAAAGTTTAACTGTTCGTTCCACCATGAAATCGATAAGAATGACACACAAATACGCTTGTATGCATGTATGTTTCAGTCTCAGGTGGCAAAATGACTGTGTCCCTTTCTGAGAGACCACATAAACTCGTCCATTGATATTGGCACGATGCCAACTGAGGCGGAAGGCACATTCCAACAAAGGGAAGAAAGGTTGTGAACGTTTACCATATTTCCAATCTTTCATGGTAATCCTTGATGATAATCAATCTGAGTAGTGCAATATTTAAGAAATTTTGTTTTCATAAGCGTGCTAAATCGTTATTTTACGCACGGTTAGTGTGAGAAAGTTGATAAATTTTAGGGCGCGGGATTCGCCCTTGCTCTAAAATATAAATTTTTCCACAATAACCGTGCGTAAAATAACGATTTAATACGCCTATTCTTTTTAATGACAAGGTGTATTCCATGCCACGAACATATCTCGGTAAAACCTATTCGGATCGACTGTATAGAGTTTAAGATTGTAAGAGATTCTTTTTATCAAGCAGCTATTTTAGAAGATCTTATTAGTCGAGTAAAAGAAGACTGTATTTTAGTTGAGAGAAATGAATTTGTTGTATAAGTTCTAGGGTATGTACATGTTTTGGTTTTGTGTTGATTACGTCTGGATCACTGGATTGTTTTTGTTGAAATTACAAGCGTCTGGTCCGCCATTCAAAATTCAGTCATCGTCCATTAACGAATATCCGCATTCATAATCCAAAGACCTATTCCATATAACAGTATTAGCACCAAATTCAAAAAGACAATCATAGTATACATAAACATAGGCTGGTTTCCTGCGAGAGAGAAGCGGGCAAGACATCGTGATGTTCCAAAAATATCAAATCCGTATCGCTGATCAGTATTCTTAATCCATAATGTTCTTTGTAAAATCGTCATCTAGAGAATGTTGGTTCTCAATCACGTATTGATTGTGACTGTTCATATGAGTACCATGAGTATCTAGACGTTCATGGGTTCATACGGGTTAAGCACAAGTTACGAAACTTAACGCTGTAGATCTTGCATGCTACGCTCGTATTCTGCTATCAGCATGCGATATGTATGGCCAAATTTTAGGAACTTCAAGTGGAGGCGCTTGGTGGTATATCCCCGTTTTATAAGTTTCTGCAGGAATGTTTTGTGACGTTGATTAAAATCGTCACATTTAACACAGGATCTAGCAAATGCTACTAGGCGAGATATGTATATGCCATATGCAGATTCCACTGGAATATTACTGTTCAGAAAGGGACAGTTTACGAAGTGGAAATTGTAATCATCTCTTTTGTCATAAAGTCGACGAGAGAGAAGGCCTGCTTCATTTTTATAGAGATACAGGTCTAAATATGATGTGCCTGTGGGGCTATCTGTAGTTTACTTCAAATCCAGTGAAGGTGGATATATATTCTTCACTGTGTCATTTATATAGCGATTGTCTACTGCGAGAAGATCGTCTATATAGCGTTTGATGAATGAGAAGGAACAGGCTTTGAATGGGTCGACATCGGGCCTCACAGACTAGTCTTTTGTGTTAAATGCCGTCATTTACATCTGACGACGATACAGCTCACCAATCTCCAATGTACGAGTTGTCACAGCGAAACAGCTCACCAATTACCAGTATACGAGTGGTCATATCATCCAAGTTGCCACATGAACAGGTACAATAAAAGCGTACCTGAGATACAGCACATATCACGAATCGTTAGATTTTTGGTATGTGCTTTAGAATAGGTTAGCCAGAAGACTATTCTGTTAAGTCATGTGACGCAGTCAGTATGTCGGCACCTCTTCCCACTACCCTTATATGTGTTGTAATTTGAAACCGCCTGCATATGTAACTGGAGGCACTTGTACCAGTGCTTGTACTATCTTACAGCTAGCTGGAATTTCCCTTTAGCTCAGTCGGTAGAGTGCTGGTGTGGCAAGTAAGAGGACCCTGGATCGAACCCCGGTAGTGCCTAAAAATCGTCACCGTTCATATCGGTGCCGTGACCACTGGTTCATAGAGCGTGGGGCTCTGGACCAGAGAACCTGGGTTGATTTCGGAAGGGGATATGATTTAGGCGGGGAGAAGTGTAACGGGAGGCACTTGTACCAGTGCATGAACTAGCTTACAGCTAAGTAAGAGGACCCTGGATCCTCATACTCCTCCTCTTGCAGACAAAAATCTGCATCCTTTATACATATATTCATAAGAGAACAGATATAGGTCAGCCAACATGGGTGCGCAATTAGTACCCATTGGAATACCTATATGCTGTTGATATATTGTTGCCAAATTTCACATAGATACTTTAATGAGAAATATAAGCAACTCTATAAACAAAGAAACATGCCATGAATGATATCTCTCTAAAGAATCTCTCTAAAGAATGGTTTATGGCTTCCGATACTATTAATGATCTTAGACGGTCAACAACGTCCTGATGAGGGATTGCAGTATATAGAGCCGAGAAATCCCATGTGGATACATGTCTGTACGATATGTGACCTTTACCATCAAGTTCTTCCGTAAGACATTTCGAGTTTTTCAATATGCACATACATTCAACGCCAGAGCTCTTAGAAATAGTGGCGTAATACCTTTCCCAACATTTACCTCCCGAAGGGCTCTCGTCAACAGTGTTAAAAGAAGCTTCCAGAACCAGCTATGAATTTTCCTTTTATGGTGATTTATGCATTTTGGGAATCCAGTATACTTTTGGTATGTCGTTATGATTGGTTGGAAGACAAATATCTCATTCCCTGAGAAATATACTTATGTGATAGGGCGGTTTCAATCTTTATGGGATGCTGTGAATAATAACAAACATCAGGAGTTCAAAAAAACTGTAGGCTATACTCATCTGAACAGCCAGAAACGTTTCGATCAAGCCGTGATCAGGCGATGCAGAATCGGTCATAGACGATTGACTCATGAACATTTACTGAAAAAAGGGGGAGTCCCAATGTGTATTCCATGCCACGAAGATCTCACACTGAAAAGATTTCTTATCGACTATATATTTTAAGATTGTAAGAGATCCCTTTTATCGAGCGACTACTTTGGAAGATCGTTTTAATCTATTGAGGGAGGACTGTGTCTTGGGTTATTTGAGAGAAATCGGTTTGTTGCATAAGTTTTAATGAGTTGGATTACTAAGTTATTGGCTTGATTACCTAGAATTTTGTTTGATCGTAAATATAATTTTTTGTTCTTGAAATCAAGGAAATCAAAATGTTTGTATCATTTCCCTAGAACCCCATACCACACTTGAGCTCGACTACATCTTTGGCAACGGCTTTCACTTGACGGCTTAGATATGCGGCATCGTTGTGCACATCGTTGTGCACACTCATGTCATGATCTGAATGTATTGGTCTATCGCGGCTTATCGTAAAGTGGGATTAACATGGGGCAACCGTGGTGTTCTCGAGTTGAAAAGGAATGGGACACAACGGTCGTGATAGGACTGAAAGATGGATGAAAGCTCACTCACGCCCTTGAATCCCCTCAGGGTGGACGCCTCATGGGTTATCAGGCTCTCCATAGAGGGAATATGCTTATCTATTTGTACCAGACCTTATCTGCCCTAGTAAACCACTCACGCCCATGGGGAGCCGGATGTAGAGAGATTGGGAGTCGGACGTGTTTTCACTTCGCTCTGAGAAATTTGTCTATTTCTGCGTATTTCAGCTGATATTAGCTCTGATTTTTGTGTAATATATTTTGTGAATACTTTTGGCAAATACCTGTGGTGAAAGTTTAGAATTATTTCTCAGTTTTTTGCTGTTCAGGGCGTTTTTCTGACTTAGTCAGTTTGGCTTGGTTTGGGAAGGCAGAGAGCCGCCATTACTGCCGCTCGGTCTTTGTGACCGAGAGGGTTGGTGTGTTTTTTCTCTGTCTCCCGCTTCTCTGTTTGTTCGCTGTCTGTAAATATTTCGTATTTTGCTGTTGTATATATATTTCTCCTTGTTGACTGGATCTAGTCTGAAGTTGGTTCGTTTTTCGTTCGGCTTGCCGTAGGTCGATTTTCACATAATATTTGTGTCAATCGAGGTAGGTTGGATACATGTAACATACCGAAGTTATATTGCTGTGCATTGTAGGCTTAGCCCTAAGTGTACAGCTGTACGCTAGCCAGCCCTCAGAGTACACGCTTGAGCGAGTCTTTTGTTCTCTGTTCTTTTGTTCGTTGGTATCACCTAGCAACGGTCCCGGTTTAGAACTGGGCTATTGTTCGACCGAGACAAGGTTCAGAGACAGTGTATTATTGTATTGCTTGTATAGTTTTCACATTCGCCTTTAGAGTGGGGCTCCCTCAGGGGGTAGACGATGTTTACTCTGTGGGGAGGCACACTACTGAGGTTTGTGTGTGTCACTATTTGTAGTTTGTATTAAGATTCCCTTGTGGACTTTGAATTTTTTTTTTTTTTTTTTTTTTTTTTTTTTCACTATGGCATTTAGCAAGTTTAATAGGTCACTGAGCCTAAAACTTCACGGTCTAGAAAGAGCAGATCCGGAAGATATATATAACGCATTGAAAGCCACTGTTGGATCAGGACCGAAAATTCTTAAAGGTCTAGTACAGGTATCAAATACCTTGTGGAACCTCACAGTAGCAAATGAGAATACCAAAGCTCGACTAGTGCTGGAAGGTATTCACGTTGGAGATAAATTTGGCTATTTTGAGGAAATTGATCCAGGGAAATTGCTGGTAAAAATGAAAGGACCATGCGATTTCACAGATTCTGAAATCAAACGTGCTTTTGAGTTTTATGGAGATGTTCTCTCTTTACAAAGGGAGTCCTACTCGTTTGATAGACAGTTTGAATCGGGAGTTAGGAGAATTTGGATGACGAAATTCAAACGTGATCTTCCTTCTTCTATTTTGATTGGAGGTTTGAGACTTCCTGTATGGTATAACGGTCAAGTAAAAACATGTTATACTTGTGGATCAGAAGATCACATGAACTGGAAGTGTCCCTATAAAAATAAATGCCTGATCTGTCATCAGGAAGGACACTTTAAAAAAACCTGTCCAAAAGCCAAACAGGTTTCTGGAGATACCGTAACCAACGCCAGAAAGCGTAGTTCCTCTGGTCCTCGCTCTGCTCCACCCGCAGACGTCCGAAGAGGACTTAGCGCTGTAGACCTAGACCTGTGGAAGATTGTAGGCCCTGACGGCAAACCTATCAAACGTCATCAGAAGATAGCTGCCGCCGAGAGCAATGAGAAAACCCCAAACCGCTACGAGTGTCTCGAGGACGCGATGGATGAAGGTTGTATTTCAGAGAATAAAGATGTCGATGATGAAGATGTTAGTGAAAGTGAAGTTTGCGATGATGTAAAAGTCAAAGCAGGTGATCAGAAGCCAGGTGATCAGAAGTCGGTTTCTGATCAAATTGAAAGTGTTGATTTAGTAGTAAGTCCGGAATTGAAGGTTGACAACTTACCGGATACTGGTAGTGTTTCGCGTCAGGATGCACTTGTGCAGTCTGTAGATTCCTTCACCAATCCTATTCACTCCGGTGTAGATGTAAACTTTACACCCAACGAGGAAGTAATGAAGGAGTTCTCAGAAAAACAAAGTAGTCAACAGTCTGGCAGTAAGGAAGCTACCTCGAATAAGAATGAAGAGAATGCAATGGATATCGGCGAGGAGCCTGAGGTGGTCGATGCTAATCCCACTCCTAGCAGTGATACATGCATTCTTTCTGATGAGGATTTTCAGGATTGTAACGATCGCCCGCTAATAGGCGAGACTTCCTTGAACCAAAGGTCTAGGGACTTGTTGGGACAAGAGAGACAGAAAGAAGTTTGTAAAAAGCAAGAGAGAACAAAGAAAAAAAGAAAAGAAGGGTCAAAAAGGATTACCCAAAATAAAACGTACATAATGGCTAAGCTACCCTTATATATCTTGACTTGGACAGCTTTGTGTTTTATTTCTATATACGGACTGAAGATGGCTCAACCACCAACTATCGTTCAGTGGAATTGCAGAGGAGTTTGGCCAAATTTAAATGAACTCCAATTATTAACTCAAGATTATGAACCATCAGCTTTTTGTCTCAACGAGACCTTTCTGAAGAAAGCAGATAAAGATAAATTTAAATTTCGCCAATACACACCTTATCATTCCTATGCTTTAGACGAAAACGGAAAAGCTACTGGCGGTTCCTCAATATTGGTTAAAATGGGTGTGTTACACAGTCCTGTTGATTTAGTGACAGATTTACAAGCTGTAGCGGTTCGTATTACCTTGAATTCTGTTTTCACATTATGCACGGTGTACATACCTTCTTCTGGTAGTCTCCGACTAAATGAACTTCAAGATCTTTACGATCAGCTCCCGAAACCTTGTTTATTGATGGGTGATTTTAACGGACGTAACATCCTCTGGGATAACGAAGACAATTGTAAAGGTAAAATTCTCGAAAATTTTATATCAAATAATTCGTTGTGTATTTTTAATGATGGTTCTTATACACATTTGTCCTCGGCTCATGGAACCTATTCAGCATTGGATATCTCACTTTGCGACCTGCCTATTCTTGAAGAATTTTCTTGGTCTGCTCATGATGACCTTTGTGGAAGTGATCACTTTTCCACTGTTCTAAAAGCTGTTCATTCAGCTGATGACCCTCATTCCACAAGGTTTAATTTCAAGAAAGCAAACTGGCCCGAGTTTGAAAAGCTTTGTTCACAAAAACTACAATCAGTCTCCTTCGCTGATGCTTCAGATCCTATACAGCTATTCTCAGATATGTTGATAGAAATTGCCAACCAAACCATTCCCACATCTTCAGGAGTTGCACATATTAAGAAACCTTGGTTTAATGATGACTGTAAAGAAGCAAGAAAATGTAGGAAGAAGGCTGAACGATATTTCCGCCGACATCCTAATCCTGAAAATTTGAAAGATCTCAGAGTTACAAGAGCTAAAGCTCGTAGAACCATGAAACAGAATAAACGTGATTCTTGGAGAAATTATGTTTCTAAGATAAATACTCATACACCAATAACAAAAGTTTGGAATATGATCCAAAGAATAAAAGGTAAAAGCTCCAAGTCCAGCGTTCATCATCTCAACGATGGAAATCGGGTGATTACTGACAAAGTAGAAATTGCAAATAAATTAGGAGAAACAATTGCCAAAAACTCTTCATCAGAAAATTATGTACCTAAATTTCAAAGTTTCCAAAAAAGAAGAGAAAAATGAAATTAAATTCACTTCCGGTAACCATGAAGGCTATAACGCTTCGTTTACAATTGAAGAACTTCATGCTTCTCTCACGAAAGCTCATGATTCTGCTGCAGGCCCTGATAATATTCGTTATCAGCTTTTGAAACATCTACCGGAATCATCTCTAGAAATCCTATTACGCATATTCAATAGACTTTGGTATAGAGAAGAATTTTCTCCGTCTTGGCACAATGCCATAGTTATACCAGTACCAAAGCCTGGTCGTGACCATACAGACCCTGGTAATTATCGTCCTATTTCACTGACTAGTTGTGTCTGCAAAACAATGGAACGCATGATAAATGATCGCCTTGTTTGGTGCCTGGAAACTGAAAAGAAACTTACTGATATTCAAGCTGGTTTCCGAAAAAATAGAAGTACCATTGATCATTTAGTCAGATTAGATTCGTTTGTTAAGAATGCTTTCGCTAAGAACGAACATGTGGTTTCTATCTTTTTTGATTTAGAAAAAGCCTATGATACTACATGGAAATACGGGATTCT